>JAJHUR010138687.1:1727-44790 GCA_027495735.1 Lutjanus campechanus
CTAATGAGCATATACATGTATTTAATCAAGAGAATCACATGTACATGTACCAGACAGGCTACAGTCTTAAGTAAGTAATGTGACTGACTGACTCTAAAAGCCCTCCTCACCAGTGGTTTGACTCTTACGGTATATTGAAGGGCAGTTTTCCATCTTTGCCGATCCCCATGTCTTTGCAGGCTGCTGCGATGAGGCGAATAGGTTTCCTCTGCACTTTGTCCTCCTGAATGGTTTCCATCTTCAACGGGTGGTTAAACAAACAACCAGACAGGAAGCTCTAGCTGACTGACTGTGCGTGTGTGTGGAAACAATTTATTGAGGTCTGCGCTCAGCTGTCACCGCCCACCGCCCGGGAGCTGCTATTGGACACGGTGGAGCATCTGAAAAGGATTTTGCGCTGAAATCTCCTCAGAAAGCTTTTCTTTCTCCCCATGGTTCTCTCTAAACACCTCTGATCAAACAGCAACGTGACTGGCGCATGAGAGGCCGTCCTCACTGATTACACAACCTGTTATTACCGCGATTTACCGACTATACTCTCATTTTTTACGCTTTACAGAGCGAAAAATATAGGTCAGCGCATCTAAAGCCATTTGAGGACACAGGGACAGAAAACAATGAAAGCCTGCCACGTTTAAGTCTGGTGTATCAATACAATAAGTTTGGCAATTAACCAACAGAAGACAGATTGGGGCCGTATTTAAAAGAGGTTAATAATAATTTTCCTACTATACTTAAATCTGCACATTTTA
This sequence comes from Lutjanus campechanus, assembly GCA_027495735.1. Classification (NCBI taxonomy): domain Eukaryota; kingdom Metazoa; phylum Chordata; class Actinopteri; order Lutjaniformes; family Lutjanidae; genus Lutjanus; species Lutjanus campechanus. The sequence continues at coordinate 2,480 of JAJHUR010138687.1, forward strand.
GGACATTTTGAAGATTTAAAGGTATGGAAAAGTGGTGGTTCAAAGTTTACAGACACTGTTCCAACAGAGATTATCTTCACCTGGACTTTTAATCATGTTTTATTGTTTTACAGCTTTGAATTACGGTGAACTTTATTTGGCATTTTTGACACTAATTAATAGAAAATCTCTGTTATAAAACCGACAAAAGTATCACTATAAATTCAGCCAAATTGAGCAAGAATTTAAAAAAAAAGATTTCCTTAGGGGGGAAAAAGTTGGACTTATACAAATCAAGTAAAATACATTAGATAGATTTGTGGTCCAATTGGCCAACCACACAGCATTCAGGGAATATGTGACCAGCCACGAGAAAACCAGCAACAAGTCTCCCGAGGGGCATTTTGAGTTATTTGCAGATTCTGAAAGTGTAGTTTCTAAGCTTTCCAACGATGTCTAACACATGGAAATCTGAAAATATTTGAAGAAGATGTGGCCATTTGAATGTAGGCACTCCTAATCCAGCCTGAAAGATTCCTACCTGGGGAGCCAGGTAACAGTGCTGCTCATTTGCACCTCATTCACATAGCCCACAGGACAGAAACTGCAGTTTCTGATGTGCAGGAGGAGCTGGTTCCACAGTGCTCAATTTTTACACATACCAAGCTCCTTAGCAGACTTCATGTAGAGACGCCACACTGAGGCCTTGGACACATGGGTTGGCAGCAACTTCACATGCCAATCCCTATGGCTTCTTTTACTTCTCCTCAATGATGACAATGTTCGTATTTTGGCCAGGGAAGACAGATGGTTTGAGAGAGGAGTAAAAGAAGCCATTTTTGTTAACCTGGAAAGGCCATCTCTCTACAGAGGAGGTGGTCTAAGACATAATTTACCTGCCACTTAACAATGCAGTTTTAAGATCACTCCCCAGCCAGTTGGATACACACCAGAAATCATGTAACTCCAACAAGTCACATGGTGGCAGGGACCTTAACGACTCTCTTTCACACCTCCCCCCAGGTGAAACCCAAGGTCCACACAATGGAAGGGTGGGCACTTGAGACACATGCCCCTCTAGGTGTTAGCGACCACGCAGAGGTTTAATACCTGAACTCCCAAACCAGTCAGTCAGAACTGAAGAAGCTTCTTGGATGAGAGGCGAAACGTCTTCAAGAACTCTATCAAGTCCAGTTGCCTACGACAAACTTTGCTACGAATTAAATAAACAAGAAACATCACAAGCATACAACAATGATTCTGTCTTTTATTGCCATTTCAAATACAGTTAGAATTTGGTCATTCTTTATACAAAAATAATAAGATTTACGATCACATGGGAGACAAAAGCACATGCATTCACAGTAGAGCTTTTGAGTTTTGGTAAGACATTCTTTACAAAAGGAGTCGTGAAACCCCAGGACCAAATATACAAAAGTTGGAAATCAGAAACAATAAATATTTACAAATATTATATTTTTTGTAAGGCCTGCAAACCTGACAGTCTTGCTTCTAATATTCTTTACTACTGTACATCAGACCTTTGTGTCCTAAATCTCACATTATTTACATTCATGAGTGACTTATTAATATTCTTTATGAGGAACATTTAGGGGCTTGTTTTTGAGAAGAGAGGAAGAAGTGAAGAGGCAGGGCATTTTACTGTATTTCAGTGTTTTATCCATCTTATGTCAGCATGCTAAAAGTGGATGTGGATGTTGGCTGTAGTCTCCCGATTGTTGTCGGTTCCCATAACTCTTAAGTGATTCCCATCTGAGAGTTCAGATTTTGACACTTTCACAATAAAAGTGGGATAAGTATGATTTGTATGTTCAACACCAGAAAGATAGTTGATTGGTTGTAGGATGTAAAATACCAATATTTTGGATTTTTCGGCAAAATAATGAGAAACTACAAAGGTACAGATGGAGGGCGGGGTTTCTGTGGATGCAGGCGCCTGCCTTTAAGGTGCAGAGGAGGAGTATTAACAAAATGTTTAGTTCTCATTCTATGAGAACTCATGCTACAATAAGCCTGTTTTGCCTCCTGATTATACAATTTCACTCATGTGATGTCCTGACTGGTCTGATGTGGGGTGTTGAGGAGGGGGAGAAGGGCATAAATAATTATGATTAGTGGTTTTGTCAGTTATACAGTGACACACTGCAGTGGAAGACGAGTGGCCTCACAACACCCTGATGTGAGGACTTTATAGATCGTTTTTAACTTTTATTTACTAACATTTCAGGGTTCCTTCTATTTTTCTCTCATGTCCTTCCTCTGTTCCTGAGATGTGAAATGTGTGTTATCAGGAGACCAAGACATGTTAACAGTTGCCTGTCCATTCCAACTTTTGACAATCCAAAGTGATTACAAATGTCATGTAATATGTGGAGCCCTTTAGTCAAATAGCCTATAGTACCAGCTGGATCCAGCCCCATTCTGTCTCCTCTATCCTTGACAGTTACAGCTATTAAACTGTTAGCTGAGGTTACTGCAGGAGAGGATGTTATCTGGATGATAGGACAGACTGAGGGACCCTTTGTGGTCTGCCTTTTGCACACTATTTGCTCTGCCTCCAGGATTTAGAGCAGCTTTCAAATGGGGCTTCTTCACGGCGCCGCTTCTGCGCCGACTGGCCTCTTTCTGCATTAAAACATGACAAACAAGACACATGTCAAGAAATTATTGCAAATTCACTTGGTATCAGCTCACATTTTGTTTTGTGACTCAGATACATATTCTAAACACAAACCACTAATTCAAGAGTGAGGTGGTTATAGTTTGTGCAGGGCTTCCTTTTGCACTGTAGCTTTGTTAGATCAGGCACTTTATTGTTTTTCAGTATTTCTGGCTTGTTTTGGAAGAAAACAGTAGTTTAGTTATGCTCTGAAATAAAACCAAATATTCAGTTTCCTGTTATCAAAAGTCAACAACAATCCTGCAGACCAATGATACCAAATATTGGATATCACGCTGCCGAATGACCCAAGTCTCATGGGTATTAATTTTAGACATGAGTGTGATGACTTTCACTAAGTAATATGTTTATATTGTGTCTATATTACAGATACAGAAGATTTACTGACAGAATGGGTCAAAAATGGAATATATAATATATATAATAATTCATAAGTATGTTTTACTTATTGTTCAATCCTCTGTAGATAAGAATAACTGTGTTTTCGTCACCTTAGAATGAGTCATTAATATCAACAGAGGGTGCAGGTATTCTAGCACAGAGGCTGATTCCTAAACACTGGTCCTTTAAGATGCAAAGAACTTCATTTCAAATTATGACAATGTTAACCATGCAACCTATGTACCTGTTCGAGCCATTCCTTCCTGTGTAGAAGGGTTTTCAGAGGACGCTCCTGGACCTTGACTGGTCCCTGGGTTGACTCTTCCAACATTACTGCCACTTGCACCATTGTTGGGATTTCCCGGTACTGTTGCCAGAAGGCCTGCAAGGGGACCAACACATTATAATTTAATCACAAGACAAAACTGATTGATGAAAATGTTAACAGAACATTGAGTTCTTCTTTGGCATGATGTTAAAATGGTTATTTAGCCTGGGAGCAGCAGCCCGTGACTCATTTTTGAACATCATGTAGACACCACAAAAGTCAGTAAATGATGTCTTTTGATAAAGCAAATAAATCAGTAGACATATACAGTACAAGAGCCACAATGCTGTGTATTTAGAAAAATCCAGTCAGTTCAACACTAACAGTGAAAGCCTTGATAAACCTGGAACTAAAAGCATCAAGAGCTGATTTGTGGTAATGTTTGTATGGTAACTGGACCCAAATCATTGCACTTTTCTAATCTCAGATCACAAAATCATCTGACACTAATTATACACCAAGGCTTTAGAACTGCAGCACCTGATGGCTATAAATACTGAAGCACCGTGCTGGCATCTAGCTGCTCAGACCGGTGTTTGACCCAGACACGTTGACATGGATGTGCATGGATATCATCTGAAATCTCCCAGGAAAGATTAAATCGAAAGCAACTGGACTTGTTTTAATGTCTTTTTTGAAGACGTTTCACCTCTCATCCAAGAAGCTTCATCAGTTCATGCCTGTCAGACTAGTCTGAGCTAGTCTCACTAAATGGTGGGAACCCAGGTATTTAACCTCTGTGGATGTGTTCAAATTCATCAGTGCTCAGAGTGACAGTCGTTAGAGTCACATGACTGTGACCCACTGTTGTTTTTGGAGGCCAAGTTGTTGAATCTCCTGGGCAAAGATGAAATAACAGCATTGTAAATAGGAGAGAGGTTATGTCTGAGGCCTCCTCCTCTGTTAAGAGTGGGTTTCTCCATTTTAACATAGATGGCTTCCTTAACTCCTCTCTCAAACCATCTGTCCTCCCTGTCTAGAATGTGGACATTGTTGTCCTCAAAGGACTGTGCTTTCTCCTTGAGGTGTAAATAGGCCGCTGAGTCTAGGCCTGAAGAGTTAGGCCTCCTGTGTTGAGCCATGTTACAGTGATGACATGTTGGTTTGAGGATATCAGTATCTGGTCCATGTCCCTACCCAGTCCTCTGTAGCAGGAAAGCTGCTGGTAAATTTGCTTCATCCTCTCAATGTTGATGCGGCTGGCCTCAGCGTGGTTCACCATGGGCTTGGGGTAGTGGACTCCTATGATGCACTTGGCTGCCTTCTGCACTTCATCCGGCGCGTTCCAAGGATCATAGATGTATTTGGCAGGAAAGCCCCTCAATATGGGCAAATATCGCCTGGGAGCAGAGAAAAATAAATAAATGAAGCCAGATGTGGCAGATAAGAAATAGGTGGAACATGATGTGCAATAAATAAAGCTAATGAAGCAACCTACGGAAATATGTGACAGTCTTGTCTGAGATGTTACAGATGTGTCATATTAGATGAGCTAAACAACCATTAATACCGAGTGTGAAAGCTCATTGTTAGATTACTCAGATTTCATCACTGTTTATTAGTTACTACACACGATTTTATCACATCACATTCACAAGGAGAAGCTCTGTGGTGTGATGTGGATACGCAGCACTATCACCAATACAAGAATTATATGAAACTTGAAATAATTTTGACAAAATTTTTGATATTCCTTATGCAACCATGACAAACCATTTCTCCCATGTGATGCTACAAAAGAGCACAAGGTAACCATGTGATTTTATTTCCACTTTTAAATGTACTGCCAGGGGGTACAAACACTCACAACAACGTCTGCTTATGAAAGGCCAGTGCTTTGAGATTTCTAGTCCTGCTCAATCAATTATTTGTTAACTGCAAGTGCTATCATCACAACTGTTTCATGAAACATCACAAGCTTATTGCATTTTTGCAAAAGGTAGTAACTCACCCAAAATATTTCATTCATGTTTCAAAACCTTTTTTTTTTTGTCAGTAAACTGGCCAATGCCACCAAAATGAAGCTGTTTTATCATTGTGTGAGAAGATGTTTAGCTGTTTTTTCACCATGAAAGTAAACCCTGCAAACGTTTCTTCTATACAAATCTCTTTTTTGTTGACACTGATTGCTTACTATACTATGCAAGAATGTCAGTTTTGTGTACTTGAATGCTGTCGCGTATCGCACTGAGCTTCTGATTCAGATTTCAACACTTGGTAAAAGTTTACTTGTGAAGGTCAATAATGTACAACACCGTAGTGCATAGAACTACAGTATTACTTCATTGTAGCAATGTGTTAATGTAAAGCGGTGTAGTTGTAAATGCAGCTATGCAATGACGTATCCTCATTGATTGATACAGTTGATCTGAAAATAGATGAATAAACTCCCAGCCTCATTTCAAAGAGGTGATCGACTGAGTTTGCTTGTGTTTACCCCCCACTACACCCCTGGTTATATTTACTGTGAACAGAAGATTCATCTTGGATCTTTCATGTAATGTTATATATAGAAAATCTGCCACAAAATGACCCCCATGTGAGTCTTTGTTCATTATGGTCACCTGGCAGATCATTTGCCATCACAAACATTACATGTTGTAGATATCTATGTAATATACATGTATATTTGATAGGTTTTGATAACTGAATGGATCATTTTGCACGCGATGGCTGAAACGATGAAAGAATGTTTAGAAGTTGTGAAGAGCATAACAGCTTCACTGAAAATCAACTCATCAGTTTTGATCAGTAAGCTTTATGCAAGTGGTTACTGTGCAAATTGTTGACAGTTGTACTTTCTTTTGAACATGTGCTAAAACATGCATATTACTTGAATGAATGAGAAATTCCAATCTGTTGTGAACCACATACTAGCTGTTAAGAGACTTGATAGTAATGTTTTGAAAAACATTTTTCATTCTAGAAATGAGCTAAAGCAGATAAAAAAAACTGTATGTGATGCAGATCAAAGTACTGACTGACCGTATGTAGTCCCCGTTGGGGTCAGTGCGTCGTCCAAATCCCACGGGGCAGTAGCAGTGGAAAAACTGCTGGAAAAACGAGCTGCAAGAAAGCCACATCCAGCTGCCAGCATTTACACTCCAGTCGGCATCGATAAGCAACTCCTCAAACGCCTGTACAAGACACAGACAGTGGACAGTTGAGACAATGCATGGTAGCAATACAACCCTGATTGACGCCGTCTAAAATGTAAATTAAAATATGATTTGCTCATCCTTTTAATCTATATTGAATTGAATACAGTATAAAGACAAGATATTTAATGTTCAAACTAATACATTTTATTGTTTCTTATAAATATACACTCATTCTAAATTTGATGCCTGCAATATGTTCCCAATGAAGGTTTACTGGTTTGAACAATACGTCTTGTCCTTGTACTGCATTCAATTAAATATACAGTATATATTGAAAAAACGCAAACCACAACATTCTGATTTATTTGTGTTTTTCTTACCTTCATTCCTTCCTCCCAGCTGATCCACAGGTCTCCCCTGGTGAGGAAGCAGGCCACAGCGTGCCTCGCCAAATGATGGATCCACCCCTCCTGCCTCAGCTGGGTCATAATGGCGTCTATCCAGGGAAAGCCTGTCTGTCCCTCTGCCCACTTGGCCAGCGCCTCTGGGTTTTTGTCCCAAGGGATCTGGACACACACAGGGTTTCCCTCCATCTTGTCAAAGCAGGGGTTGTTGGTGGCAGTCGTATAGAAGAACTCCCTCCACAACAGCTGGCCATACAAGGAAAGTGGCGGGTTGTTGTCCTTCTTGACCTGATAAAACGGAACACACAAAAAGTTAACAGGATTCAAAATGAAGTTCATCCTCTGCAGGAAAGACTGGTTTGAAAACTAATCTGTCTTGTCTGCGGTCATTTGTACCTTCCTGTACAGATCAGTGAGTTTGAAGTAGAAGAGGCGACAGGAGAGGCATCCAAAGCGCAGGTAGGGGCTGAGACCCGTGGGACTGGCCAGCAGGGAGGTGGCGTTCATACGTGGGCGCTCAAAGTTTGCAACCCATGCCTGTAAAAGAGACAGTCAGTCAGCTTTGAATAAAATAATACCACTGTGATAACTGAGAGGAAATCTGTACCTGAATGATAAATGACAGACATCAAGTGAGATATGAAATGTTTGAGTCTTAGGTCTCAAAAGAGGTGAAACAAAAACGCTGCTGATGGTGATGATGTCTACATCTCAGATTCAGTTCTATAAATCCTTAATGTGTCGATGTTTATTGGTTTTAGCCATCTAAACTGTGCTGTTCTGACATCAGTCTTTCTAGTTATGATGAAATTGGCCTCTTTTTTCCCCCAATTCTAAGATAAAATGGCATCCAAACACTGTAAATCTCATTTAATGAAATGAACATTTGTCTTCTTTACATGTTGTTCTGTCTGTAGATGAAATAGACTGAATGAAATGACCCAAAATGTTGTTTTGTTTGAAATTGTGAATCTAAACAGCAGAGTGCTACACATCATTGTTCATTTTTTAATGGGCATATTGAAAATCTTGCAGCTCTCAACATCATATCAGCCACTATGATCTGGCTCTCTTTTATATCACTTCACATTTAACACTTTCTCAATTCTGGCAACAGCATCAGTAAGAACACTTATCCAGAGATGTGGGGAAAAGTTGCTCATATAGAGATAAGGCACCACATCAAAGAACATTTGTTTCCATGTATCACCCAGATGTGGTTTTATAGTGATTCAGGCTTTTTACCGCATCAGCATGGGACCATCAGGGAGCAGAGAACACAAGTTTCAATAGAAGTACTCTGTGTTATTAAATCTTTATTATTTCAAAAGAAATACAAAATATTCTAAATAAAGTCAATACCTCTATCATGCCTTTATCCCATGAACTGCGCCAATTCCAATCTTTGTAGACATTAAATAAAAAAGGCACATAACCCCTGTTTGCACCTCTGTTGTGTTGTATTTTATTTTGTAAAGTACCTTTTAACTTTTGAAAGGTCCTATAGATATAAAGCTTATTTTTTATGCTTTAATTGTTACTACATTAGGGCAGTGTGTCGGTACAAAGAAGAAACTACTAAAAAGGAAAACAAAAACTTATGGCCTTCTTCTCCAGCAAAGCAAGTGGACAGAGAAGGAAAATCAGGCTTTCAATTGACTGTGTGCAAGATGTGTTCCTCTGATCATCATCATGCTATGGCCAAAGTTAATGATAATGACAGTTTCTTATTTTGTGCATTTACTGTGTAGTTAAAGTCTTTTTACCTTCCTCTCCAGATGCCGCTCTAGCCTCATGAGGGCTTCTGTTTCTCCACCTGGCCATACTGCTGTGGTCAGACCCTCTGTATCAAAACCTGAAAAAAAACAACATATAACAAGCACAGATATAAACACTGTTTCGAGTCTGTGACTGTGACACTGAAATACATTCTGGACAGCATTTGCCTAAACACAGCCACCAGTATACACAACATACAGACAGTTCTAGACAAGCAAAACAAAACTTACCGAGCTCTTCTAGGGAGGGCACCCCAAATTTGTCATCATGGTCATCACTGATGGGCGTTGCACAATTTTTGATAACTTTAAGTGTAATCGTCTCTGCAGGGAGCTCCACAGGATCCATACGGTTGATGAGGGCCTGGAAGCGCTTGTACGTGAGAGGAGGGTGACCATCGTTGAGTTCTATGATCCTTTTAGGAAGAAAGGAAAATATAAAGGGAGTTGAGGCAAATCTTCACACACAAACACAAAGCACACAGTGACAAACTACACTGTTTCAAACAAGCTCATTCCTGTGAGACATTTGTTTCAGATAATACTGTAAAGTCACTCACCTGACTAGATTGTAGAGGGTGTGTGAAATCCGCACCATGACCTCTACCCCAGCCTCGCAGGCTAGTTTCTGGATGGCGGCATCACGTTCCTTGCCAAATGGCTCAGAGTCGTATTCATAAGATAAATGTGTAATCTGCCATTCCTGAGAAGAGGGCACAGACAGTTAGCGTTTTATTCTATAGAAGAATAGATGTCAAGGATTGACTGATAGAGACCACAATGTTTATGGCCAACTTTTATCTCTTGATTAACAAACTTGGGTTGTGTAAGGTTGATGGTTAATGTCTAATTGGGGTTAGGAATGATTTTTAGAACTGATACTGATATTTGAGTATTTTAATTAAAATTAATTAATTAAAGTATGTAATTAACACTGTTGCAGTGATAAAACATATTAAAAAGTTACAAAAGGTATACAACCATCTTCTACTCTATTCTCTCACTACTCATACCTTAAAAAGTCGAGGGAAGACGTCTGTTGGCTGGCCTCTGATGACAAACAAGCGGGAGTTGAGTTTGCGCAGGCTGGCGTCCAAATCCTCTAAACATTGCAACAAAAACCTAGAACCATACAGACAGAAGGATCATTTAATTGATTATAGATATATAGATGATTGAGATAACCTCCACACACTAAATGAATCATGAGACCACTATTCACAGGCGGGGCTGATCTACGCCAAATCTGCTGCACCAAGAAGGTGTCCGTGTGTGTGTTTCTGACTTAGCGTACATTCAGCAAGACATTTCAGATTAAAGACCAGTTAACTGGGGATGGCTTAAAAAAAGAAAATACTGTGTCCTTGATTGGAAAAAGGCTGAGTTTTGGGTCAGCAGTTAAGAGCAGCGTTAGATTAAGATTACAGATAGTGGAGGGGTTGGGTTAGGGTAAGTCTCCAGGAATTTTAAGTCTATGTCCCTAAAATTGAGCTGAGTCATAAGACCATCCTGGTTGTACTTAAAAGTTTAAGCTCATTCAAAATGCAGTTGGTGCTTCAGTCAGAATCAGCACCTCAAGACTTTTGACAAGCATATATGGCAGTTAAAATTCAATCAACCATAAATCTGTAAATACAGATAGGTAGGAAAGTTTATGGCCATGTTAGCAGCAGTACGAAGTTATAACACTTCATTACACAAACCAACAGAATTAACCCCAGTAACGAAGCTCCCTTTCACCAGCCTTACACTGGGCAACAATAGTTCAAAATCAAAAGTTATAATTAAGTTATAATCATAAGGTTTAACTGCAGCACAGCAGCCATCAAAGTGAAACTGTGTACTGCAGTACTTAAATATCAAACTTAGAATTAAACATTGAGCTTACAACTAATTTAAATTAATAAACTCTGTATTATTAAGTATTAAGTTGCACTGCAGAGACACACGTCTTTTACAACTGTGAACATAACCAGTCACTGACTAGCATCAACATGGGAAGAAAGCCCAAAGATCTGATGTTGTCAAAATTAAAATTATGACCATCATTTGACTATCATGTGATAGATAGGCAGCAGACAGAGACTGAGACTACAGAACAAAAGTCGCTCATCAATGAAAAGCGTGCATGTCATCAAAGATTCAAATGTTTCAGTGTGAAAGGGAGCCCTCTCCTGGTGAAGTCTTTTTAGACACACAGCCCAGCACACACTGCACTTGCAAAATGTTACTAAGAACATCATCTGACAGACAACTACACCCAGAGAGGCCACACAAGCGTCTATGACTGAGGTAAATTATTACAGTGAGAGGCAGAAAACATACAAGTGTTTTCATGTATGATTATATTCTTATGCGTTTAAATCAAACTTCTCTGTAACACAACCCGCAACAATGACAACAACCCTCAACTTTCACAAAACAGACACAGCACCTCAAACAATTTATGCATGTTTGGTCAAAGTATGAAATTCTCTTTAATTCCTAATCCATGACACTCATTTTAATGCACTCTTATTTGCCTCATTAATCATTTTGGACTTACCTCTATATCAATGCACCATTTTATTTTTATTTTATCAAACAGCTGAGTATCAAGAATTGGTTCCAAATTCACCATCCCAGAAATGTACTAAGAAATTTGCCTTTTGATGCCGTTAATTGGTTCCTAAAGGCAAGTTTAAGCCTTTTGGAAAACAAAGCCCAAACAAAAACTACTTCTAACTGCAAAGTTAATTTCAGGTGTCTTATCTACTTGAGAACTTAAACAAGCACCAGCCTCAAAAAGTGTGGTGGTCCTATAACCAATGGTATTTCTGAAGGAAAAGAGATTCTTGATCTGTAAATAATTTTTGTGCAATTTCCTTAACCAATAGTAGAATACATTCAATCAGTTAGTTATTAATATTAGTTTAGATACAAATGCTCATCTTTTTTTTCAGTTTTTATTTATGAAGCACAAATAATTTAAACAAACAGAATAAGAAACAATCAGACTCTCACTCGAAACAGCTGTTTATGTCTGCATGTCCTTATTCAACTAATGGCTCAAAACTATTTCAAAAGGGGGCCATTTCTAGACTAACAAGACAAACAGAAACATTTTTTTATAAACCTGTAAGCCCCAGTAAAATGTTAAACAAAACATACATTCTTGATTTTAAAAAATGTAATCAGTTAAAGTCTTAAACGTGATTAACTGGTTAATGACTAATTATTAACATCCATAGTTGTAAATATGAATACTGATCAGTAAAAGCTGTGTATTCCGGCAGAAATTATTTTAGACGCCCATCTGATGTTTGAATAAACTGTCAAACGATGACTTTCATCCTGGGATTTCTTCAGCACTTAAAACACTTTTGCCCACTACATTGAAACAGTGCAACAGCAGCAGGAATCTCAAAACTTTGGCATGTGTGGGCATTAAAATGGAGAGAAATGAGACGAGGGAGGGCACTGGCATAAAAGAAGTCAACTTAAATACATAAGTGGTGCTTCTGTATACAGAAAAGTCATCAGGGTGCTGGGAGACTGCGCCTACACGGGGCACCAAAAAAAGTCAATCTTGGGTGCATCAGTACTGGAGGCAAACTTCAAAGAAGGGCAAAGGAGATGGCAGCAAACCAGTTTAGGCTGGAAAGCCACATGAAAGTCCACAGTTTGAGACAAAATGCAAAAATGGTCACATTCACCCTTTATTCTTTTTAACTAAATGCACCATTTGTTTGGACACCCATGTCTTAATCCAATAGACCATTTTTGCATTTATCTGAGCCTGTGGAGCTTCTAGCCCATATAAATTGGTGTGCGGGTATCTTCTCTGCTGTCCTTTCTGTAAAGAGAAACCCAACAGTTACACTGACTACCAGTAAATTTCAAAAAGCTCTCAAAGCTCCCACAGCAATGTGGAAAAGCCTGAACTATGTGGATATAAGTGATGAGCTAGAAATAGTGTGCACAAAGCAAACAAGGTGGTGTAGCTGACTAAAGGGTGAAGTGGGCGGTCTGGTGAGTATGTGTGTTTAATATAGGTCAAAGCTGTGAAGGGCCATGATGATGATGATGATGATGATGATGATGATGATGATGATGTAATGACCATAACAACCCACTGACCCAGTTTCGCAGCTCTCCATCCAGACCTGAGCATTGAAGTTAGTAAGCAGGAAAAATGACTTGTATGGTCATGGTGGTTGGGCACCACGCTTACTGCCTGGAGCCTTTACACACAATCTTCTCAGGACACGAAGGTCAGAGGCATTTCTTTCCACTTTCGCAAATAATTTCTCACCCAAATGAAAATTAGACTAAATTTAAAGAAGCTCTAGAACTGTACTGTGGTACAATGTGTGGCTAATGATATGATGCACCATCTGAACACCAGCAGAGGATAGCTGCTGGTGCTTTATGCTATTTATCATTTATTCATATTAATCTATTTGAACAGCTCCTTGTATGCTGCTTTTTCCTACAAGTTGCTTGAGTGGCTAACTGATGGAATCATGTCAACAGTTACATCCAAACAGACAGTCAAAGAGAGACAAATGAAGATGTCGTGCTTATCAAGCCCTGTGGATTCTCAGTAAACACAACAGGACTGTACTACTGAGAAACTACTAGTCCACCCTAACCTTGCACTCAACAACCAAAAACAAATGCAGTGTAGAAAATACAGTTTCTGGAAAGACTAAATTCTGTGTTTTTGTATTTTTCAGTTACCTCTCAAGTGATGAAAAGGTAAACTTATTGTAAAAGCCAAAGCAAACATAGGGACAACAAACAAAAAGGCCACATCCTCCTACTATCTAGAACTGGCCTGGGTCTTTATCGCTAATGATTAAACTACAACAGACAACAGACTGTATATTGATTTTGGGTGTGAATTGTTGCCAGTTTTTCTTGTGATACAACCCCTACACCACAGCTGAGAAGGAACAACAAGCCTGTTATGGCCGCTGCAGGTCTTTATGAGAAGAACTGTGGGTTCAGAAGGAAAGCAAACAACTTTCTTGAAAACTTAAAAAAAACTATGATCATTATTATTATGACATACTGGGCAGTCTGTGGTTTGCTTATGTTGAACAGTGACCAGAGTGAGTTGCTTGACATATGTGTATACATCATATTAATAGTATATTTAAGTTGTTAGTATGTTTCATTAGTTTTATTTTTATTTCCTTTTTAGTTTTATTATTTGATTCAGTTTAGTTTCAGTTAATTTTGAGTACGAGTTTGCATGTTTCAGTTTAGTTTTTATTGGTTTGTTTAGTTTTAGTTTCTTTTTTATTAGTTTCAGTATTGGTTTTAGCCTTTTTTCTTTATAATATCACAGTTATTTTTCAGGAGCAAGATTTTAGAAGTTCCAAATAGACTTTGTTAAGGCAATCGACTTGATAATCCCTGGTAATCATTCCGGTCTCAATAAACATATGCAACAGTGCCACCTCATGCTTGTTGTGTTAAACTTGATCACACTGAGAAGATTTCCCTTTACTTTTTTATTTTAATTAGTTTTGTACACAAGTACACAATATAGTTTCAGTTAGTTCTCTTTTTTCCCTAATATTTAGATTTCCTTCTTTCAACTAAAGCACCAGTGTGAAGGATTTAGTAGCATCTAGAAGTGAGCTTGCAGATTGCAACCACATCCCCTCACTCTCTTCCTTCCAAACATGTAGGAAAAACTACGGTGGTCGTGAAACTTGTGAAATGGCATATCTAGAGCTAGAGTTTGGTGTGTCTGTGCTGGGCTACTGTAGAAATATAGCAGGGCAAAATGGCGACCTCCATGAAAGAGGACCTGCAACCTCTGTAGATATAAATAGCTCATTCTAAGATAATGAAAACACAATGATTCTCATTTTCAGGTATACACCAATGACAAGATAATTATGAATATTCAATCATTAGACACCCCTAGCTCTTACACACTGGACCTCTAACACCACGACAGTAACCCTAAAACAAAGTCTAAAGGCACATTAGATACCTGCACCCACAAGATTTATCATTATTATCATTATTATTATTTGTTTTTGTTTGTTTGTTACTTACATACTTATTTAAGACTAGCAAGATTTATCATCCACACAATCACAATCAGAGGGACTAATCAATGAATTATGGTTGTGTATGGAATTATGGTTGTCAAAAGTATCTACGTATCAATACTTTTTCCATGACCATGGCAGCTTCCCATGGAGGCAACCCTTGCATACACTTTACAAAAACAGGCAATATCCAAAGACATTTTACTATTCTCACTGCCAATGTATAGTGCTGTCCAAATTCTGTAGTGACAATTATATCCTATATGGTGGATTTACATTACTCAAAAATACCACATAACATACAGTGCTAAAGCAATGAGTAATATACCAGTGCAACCATGCATTATGGATGACCTAAATAGTGTGCATAGTTTTTTGACACAGCAGACCAACTAGGGTATAGATATACTTTTCAGCAACCATAGAGTATGTTGTCTGTTACAGGTGCCTAATTAGAGTGTACACTGTCATTTCCATTTAGATGTCGGTCACTTCCAGCAACACTAACAATCACAAATATCTTTTTAAGCAGTTGTACCCCTTAACTTTTTTTTAATTCACTAGCATTCACAACACATAAGGCACATTTAGACAGACTGGTAGGTGTTCAGTCAGTGGAGGTGGGAGATCATTCATCGGTAAGAGTTTCATTAGGGTTCATTAGATGATAAATAATCTGTTAAACCCACCCACCTGTCCCACCCCTTTGCTTACCTCCACCTGTTGATGCCCACATTTGAGGACCCAGCGAACCAAGGGTCCAGGATGTAGATGCAGCGCAGCGTGTCCGCTCCCCGGATGGAGTCCCTCAGAGACGGGTTGTCGTGCAGCCGCAGCCCCTTCCTGAACCAGTGGATGGTGTTGACCACCATGTCACCTGCCTTCTTTATTTAGTTATCCCCGCTGAAAAGAGAGGAGGGGTCTTCCCCGAGAACAACAAAGATGCCCTCCTGTCTTGTTTTTGTGCCAAAAACAGTAACGTGTCCACTCGCAACCAGAGAAGATGTAACTTTTTTGTCGGGTTGCGTTTAGGTCTTTTCTGTCCTTAACCTTGCTCCATGAATTTATCCACAGAGTTGAGTCTCCTGACCAGCGGTGGCTGCATGTGTGGACAGCAGGTGACGACGGTAGACGCAGGAAGAAAACGCTTAGCTCTTGTTTCTATTTTAATAGCAACGACGAAGTGAACACATTTTAAGGAAGTAAGTTCCGAAGAAAGTCGTGTTTATCCAACAGCAGTGATTAAATTTCCGATAGCTATCGCACGAGGCGTGGGTCAAGCCCCCACAAGCTACTATGTCGCAAAGAAGTAGAAAAGCGCAGATATTCCAAGTTGTTTCCAAATGTGACGTCCGTCTACACGAAGTTAATGCAAACTCGACCTCGGAATCACGTTAAACATTACATATAAATTGTATCGTCTGGTAAACTCGCCCAACATTCAAGACAGCAGTCGTCCTTTCTGCATCAACATCTCCACCCACATGAATACGCAGGAGGCAATGGAGCGCTCTGATTGGTCAGGATAGACAGTTATACAAGCTACTCTCCGTCACGTTTCCATAATGTGCTTTTTTAAGACCCGCTTACACATTGTCTGCAGTTGACTTAAATGATCCAAACGTGGATATTTTGTCGTGTTTTCTCTATATTCTGTCTCAGGGTCCACTTTTATGGAGGAGAAATTAAAAAGCAGCCTCTAAAAGTATATGTTAAAAGGCAGCTAATGGGAGGCTTTGGATTGAGTTATGTGGACACCCAGCAGTACCCGGATGAGCACATGCCGAGCGGCGAGGCCTGGCTGAATCAGGTGTGCTCGATTTATCACACAGACCGCGCCGCTGACCCTGAAACTGTGCGTTTGATCGTACACAGACAACCCCGCCTACTCTCGATTGCTATAATCTGAAACCAATGTGAGCCACGCGAAATTACATAAAGAGAAACTTGGGATAGTACATCCACATGAACTAATGTGTAACCATACATGGTTACTGCTGTTTGTGGCAGTCAATTTAAGGGATCAGAGCTTGTAGCAATTTATGAAATTTACAGTTAAAGGGGGAATCTACCCTAAAATATGAATTATATAGTATTGTGCTGTAATTATTTTAGACAATGTTGAACTGATTATATTTCCAGCGACCCTTATTAAGTTTGTCCATGGAAATGGGTATCTGATTAATGTAATAAGCGAAACATTAAATTTCACAGATTAGCTTTTCTTTTTGTCTCAATAAGCCTTGCATTATATGCAGTGTTTTACAATAATATTACAGTATTATTTATTTATTTAGTAATATTTATCAAATCACAGTTATTATTTGTGTATGCATAGAACATACTGCAGATCTACCTTAAGTCAATGTGCATCATGTTAAAAGTGCTATTTAATATATTTCAGTGTACAACACGAAGAATGGAGCAATTTCCAATGCAACAAAATTTTATTAAACATGTATGTTTGGCTACTAATTAAGTTTTGATTAATTCATACAAAAGGTCAGGACAGTGACAAAAACATATAGCTTGTGAAAAACATACCTCCGATAAATGTCGTCCTGTTGGGGAGATGGTCTAACTGAGCATGTGCAGAATGAGCATCATCACTCTAGCATGTTATAAGACCTGTTGCAACCATCCCCTGTTTCAACCATCCCCAGTCTACCCCATTTGAATATTGTGCTTACAGCTGCAACAATGTCACCTTGCATAAACCAGGAAAATCAGGTGGCGCTGCCATCATGTCTCAGGTGTTGCTGTTGTATGATTCATCTCATGATCTTCTTCTAAAAAATATATCTTTCTCATGTTCGGCACAGAGAGAGGTTTGTATGATTATGTGAACATTCAAATTAAAGCTAAGCTGGACAGGAGGTTATGACTGGTTGGGCTTTCCCCTTAAATACCACATGGCAAATCAAGCAATAATTTATTAAATGGTTTAAAAGCATTTTTTGCCCAAATTACTCTCTGCTCCACAATGAACGTTTGACTTTAATTACAGTAATGAATTAATCAGAACACCACTATTTTCTAAAATGGGTAATACAAATGCTTTAGGAGAAAATGTATAATCTGTTTCTGCCATTTAGTATCACACAGAAATGCCTCTTTAAGAGGAAAGATAATGTACTGTGCTGTAGTAAGAGGAGCATATTATATCACCCTGCAGCAGGGTGTCAAAAAATATTATCGCCACAGACCCAGGCCTGTGGAGCTGTTCACAGTGTAGCAATCTGTAGAGGATTTTAACTTATTCCAAACACTGCATCAGACAATTTCAATTTTTGTTCTAGTCATCTGTAGACTAAGAGGAAAACAGCTCGGCTTGAAACACAGTGATTCAGAAACGGAGTAAACAGCAGAGCTTAATACAAGGTGGTAAAGTCTGTTCTGTAGTTAATAACTCCTGGTGGCTGGCGTAGTCAGGAGATGAGTTTCTTCTGCTGCTCCAGAAACTGCCTTAGTGGCCTCATACTCCCGGCCCAATGCATCCCTCACTTCCAGAGTAAATTATAGTGCATGTGTCTATAAACCCACAGCATGCTGTTTCTTGTAGCATACCCTGGCTTTCCTCTATATATCGGGCTATCTTACTGTAGAGGGTAAGAGGGGTGTGGGACCACAACATTGCAGTGGATCGGCTACGGGGTTTGTGCTGACTGTCTTTGTTGGAAATGCAAATTACTGGCCAATGTCAGGCCCTTTCCTGACTTCCTCACTTTTTCCAAAAGCCAATTTAATATGTAATTCTCACTCTCTTAATAACTGAAAAATTATAGTAATTTCTAATTATTCTGACTGATCATGTCAAGGACTTGGTTGCATTAACAAGTAATTGAAATAGCTGTGATGAGTTACTTATGCTGCATTAATGTCCATAACTTAATGCCAGCTTCCCCGGGAGGTACTACAATACACGGTTGGTAAACATGCAATGGTATGCAGTTTTGCAAGTGGACACTAGATGTCAGTCTTAATCAGGAATTGGTTTTGAAAGGCCTTGAAAATCCCCTTTATCACAATTTTCAAAGCTTTTTTGTATTTGCTTTGTTTGAAACAGTCACAGCTCCTGCCAACGTTTGACTATGTCCAATATGTGTTCAGTCAATGTCCCAGACTGATTGACAACACAAGTAGCGCTATGCTTTGTAAAATAAAGTGCATGCTTTATATATACAAATATATACTGTATATATAAAATTATGTAAATATAGATTAGTAGTGATTTAACAGAATACGTGACAAAGACTAAAAGTCTACAGCCATGCCAGCTGCGCTGTGAGGCTGTAATTAGTCACAGCAACTCTTTGAGCTTAATGTTAATGTCAGAATTACATAATGTAACACAACAATGTCGATATGCTGATGTTTTTATGTAGCCTATAATATCTACCATGTTCACCATCTTAGAACGTTAACATGCAAACAAAGCCTAATTAACACTAAACACAAAGTAGAACTGAGGCTCACAGGAATGTCATTGGTTTGCAGGTAGGTCAAATGGAAAATATTGGACAAAATGAAAGTTTGTCCTGATGATGGTGGTTGCTTGACTAGATGGTTAAGGGATTGGCAGAGTTACAATTTGTGAAGGGGAGGCGTGAATGTCTGCACCAAATTTCATGGCAATCCATCCAATTGTTGTTGAGATATTTCAGTCTGGATCAAAGTGATGGATGGACCAACAGACCGTCAGATCAACGTTAATATACTTTAGAGCCATACCAATAGTTTGGCTTAATAACAGCTCATTTGACTCCTTAAGGGTTTTTACTTGAAAATGTTTTTTTTGCCACAAAATCACCTTTTTAATTACTTCATTCCAAGTTCTGCTCCCTCTGACATGCTGCTTCTTCTAAATTAAGTTTGATTAAAGCCGTCCCTCGGCTAGAACGGCTAATTTGCACCCAACATAGACATGGAACTGTGATATTAAATTATCCTTGAGGACTAAATGACCTTCAAGGTGAGTTTTATAACCCATTTTAGCTACTTTAATTTTACAATAATTGATTCTCCAAATTTCTTTGGTGCCCAACATTGTAGCCTTTTTCTTTTCCTCAAGGGATTAGAGCGGCCATAGAGCAGGCAGTGAGGTTACTGAGATAAATTAACATGATTAAAAATCAATCAATCTTTCTGACTACGTCTTTCTGAAGCTGTAGAAAGAGGGCACCACTCTTGATGTGATTTTTGCATTTAAATAATGAGACATAGTAGCTTCATAATGTATGTGACAATGTCCCAAATTGTGTGACAACACCAGGTGATGGAGAACATGGTTACTCCAAGGTAGTCAGCCATGCCCATCTGCCTAAGCGCAGAAGATTTCTTATCTATACTGACACTGCACATTCTATAAATATCTCTCACCTCTGACCTCTATTGTCTGGTGTTTCTCTGACCCACCTCATGCTACTGTATCCTCCCCTGTGCTGTGTAGACCTTCCTCTAGACCTTGCAGTAATGGATGAGAATAACCTATTTACACCTTTCCCACTCAGATCAGAGAGATACCCTACTAAAACATTTAAGATCTCTATAAGTTGAAGAAATAGGTTTTCTTTCACACAGCCCACACTGTCTGAGTCCCTTTCTTGTATGACCCTCAGACTCTGTCTTTTATATATCTATGTAATGGATATGTACAATATTCACATGTATCACATGCATGTAATGTATTAAGTCTCAGCAATTTTAATCTTAAGCAGAATTTGGATTTTTTTCACCATAAATGCATCCTGAGTTCCTGTGGTGCCTCATTGCATGCAGCTGATGCCCCTTTGTTTTTTTGTTTAAAAAAAAAAAAAGTTTTTTAGCCCCTTAGAGAGCCTGAGTCCTCCCCTGTATAATCAGTAATCATGGCTGAAGGCTCACCTGGCTGCCTGACAGCTGCGGGTCGGGGACTCCTTCTAGTCACTGTTCATGTCTTTAATTATATCCTCCATGGATATAGTGGTCACCTAAGCGACAGATTAACATAATTAGAGGCTGAAGTAGTTTGTATGAATTGGTTAATACAACTGATGCAGCTGTGTTTTACTCTTATTGACCCTTTTAGTTGTTTGAGCCATAAAATGTCAGAAAATGGCGAAAAATGTTTCCCAAACCCTGAGGTGACATCTTCAAATGCTTTATAAATATTCACATTTGACAATCTGAAATCAGGGAATTTGGACATTTTTTCTTTTAAAAAATGACTTGCAAATGATTTATCAATTATTAATGTAGTTGGCGATCAATTTAACAGTTGCAGCTCCACTTCAGAGAAATGACAATATTTGAAAATGCTCTTCATGTTTTATTTGCAGAGAGAAAGTCGTCAAAAGACTGTCATCAGTCTACAAAGAGTGGCTCAAAGAAATCTGCGAACAAATGGTAACACATCTTTTTCATCTAAATTGTTGTTCAACAAACTCCAAATATGTGACTCAAAACATAACACATTTTTGCACAACTTTTTTGCTAATTTAGAACATACCTGAAGTTGTAACAGCCAAATTGGAGGCAGGATCTTTCCGTTTGGCTCATATCATCTGGGAGTCCACTCAAAAGGTTTTTGTTTTTTTTTCCTTAGAGCAGCGTCCCCCAGACGTTTTTATTCTGAGGACCCAATTCACAATAGACCTTATAACAAACCTTGGTAAGACTTAATTTTTGATTACATGAATCCTGACCATTTTAATTGCCATTTCTACATCATCTTATATTATCTTAACTAGAGTTGAAACAATTTTGATAATGAATTAATTAATTTAGTCATATTTTTAAGGAAAAAAAGTGAAATTACTCTGATTCAAGCTTCCTAAATGTATATTTAAACCTTGTTAATATGTCCATGTGGTGTTTTTCATGTGTTACAAGACATATCTGGAATGAAATGCCATGTCTGAGCATTTCTTGCTTTGAAAAAACAGTGAGTCAGGGCAGTCTGAAAAACAGATTCAGTCATTTTGGGTATATGACATCATAAACCTGTGGGACCAATCCCGTTAGTTGAGGGGGTGGTGATGCTTATATTGTTTAAGACATGACTGGAGGTGGAATTTTCAGGTTTCTTTACTCCTCTCTGATGGTAAACTGAATATCTTTGATTTGGACAAAAAGTATTTGACGACATTGTTGGAATTTGGGAAACACAGATAGATATCTTTCACCATTTTTACTATTTTATGGACCAAACAATTAATCGATTAAATGAGCAATTAATCAACAGATTAATCTGCAATGAAAGTAATCGTTATTTTCCGTCCTAATCTTGAAGCAAGTTATTGCAAACATATACACATTAAATACTTTACAAATGAGAAATAAATGCATTTAGGTTGAGTCAACAGCCCATCTCATAGTTTTTTTCCCCTTTTATCAGCCTACTAAATTGTAATAATATAATAATATCTTTTATTTATTTGGTGACCCGAATAAATTCTCCTGTGACCAACCTGTCTCTGGGAATGACTGCCTTAGAGCAGTCAGATCTGTGGCTCATGACTTAGATGTAAAGTTGTGTGATAAATTTGCCGTAAATGTCACAAAAAAGACTTTTCATTCAAGGGAAACACAACACGGGGTAAAACAGTGGTGAGGTAAATGGTGGAGACTAGGGCTGCGATTAATGATTATTTTCATTGCCATCAATCCATTGATTATTTTGTTGATTATTTTTTTTGATTAATCAGTTAGTTGTTGTCAGAAAATGTCATTTTAACGAGGAATTTAAACTTTTTCATCTTAAAGCTGCAGTAGACAGCTTAAAAACAGTTGACTGTTGAGTCTCATCTCCAGGATGTGAATTGGGTTTTGTTTTCTCTGTCCTGAGCCCCTCCTACCAGACGAATGGCACGCGCTTAATGTGAGCACACTGAGGCAATCGTGGGCGAGCACAGACCGACAGACATCAGCTGTGTGTAACACAGCAGATACCTGAAACCACTCCAGAGTAGGTCCACCTCAGGTGCGGCTCGGCGCTGCTCAGTGTGATAAAAGTGGTAATGGAAATGCAAAGCAGCTTGGCATGGTTAGGGTCAGATTCCCCAAAGGCTGAAAACAGAGCCAAGAGGAGGTGCAGAAGTCTAGTTCTGTCTCAGACCACATGATTTACAATATGCTGAAAGGCTGTTATTGAATTATTGCTCATTGATGCCAAAAAATGTTGCCTACCACAGCTTTTACTGGCCATGGCTACAAGCGATCAACAACTGCTTCAGTCTGAAATCTTGTTTCAGCTCTGGACTATGCATTTGGGGCTCATGCTCATCTTGGCAGAACTTTGCAAATCTCTGCTGCTTGCATCTGGCAGTTGCGGTGGCATTGCAGTAGGTGCTTTACTCTACTGAGTCCACTCTTCTAGTTGTGTTTTTGATTGCTACTGACCGCCAAAGAATGAAATCCATGATGGAGATGAGTTTGCCTTTTCAATATCACCAATTTAATTTTAATGTGAGTTATTTAAACACAGGTTTATTTCTGAGGTAGCAGTCTGAATTGCGTGTAATGCCTACACTGCCTGCCCAACACATTGTTGAAGGGCCTGCTCTCTCAGTGCAACTGCAACCTGCACTGTCTGTGTCTACGCCTCTGGTTGTTGTGGTTGCTCGTGTTTGTCATGTCTCATCTATCTAAAACAAAAATTGATTAAAAACGATAATTAAAAAAACAGAGAAAAAAAATTTTTTTTTGACATTCATTAAAATTTGGTGTCACAAACCAATTTAAGCCTTTTGCCCTGACAAATAAACTGAAGTTTAACTGCACAACACCAGGGTTCACTGTTGCTCCAGAGAGACATCCAGCCTGCTGTCAGATGCAGAGGCTACAGTCTCACTGCAGCTCGGATGTTCAGCAGCCACAGTCCTGCACATCCGAGAGCAATCTCCAGTTCATGGAGTCATTATAATTTTTTACAACTACATTAGATTTTTCACTCCATAGACAATTTATGCACCGGAACAGGACATTTTACAGTTATTCACACATTAAATTGGTTTTGTCAGTATCACAGTATGACTGCAGTTATTTTCAGTACATTTAACTTAAACCTAATACCTCTCTGCTGTTTGAAAATAAAGAATATCTCTTTCATCCTTTAAACTTACTTGCACTTGTATCCATCCATTTAAAATGGAGTAGGGTTCATGCAGATTCCACAGAGCCTGTGGATTTAGGTGGGGAGAAAAAATAAAATGGCAAGGTTATAGACCCTGTGAGTGATCCCAGCTAATGACCTTGAAAGTAATTCAGATCTTTTCATTGAGTTCTCCTCCAGAGGAACAGAGAAGGATACATTATGCATGCAATCTATTATTAATGCTCTTGAGTCATGTTACGATCAGACATGGGCCCTCAGAAAATATCTGAACAGGCTGATCCTCTGGAGGACTTGTCCTCTAAACATGGTTATATAAAAGCAGCTACTATGTGATTTATTATTCACCACAATTTCTCTCTATATAGCATTTGACAGGGTTTCTGCCTGTACTGTATACCAAAGTTTGAACTTTTCCTACAAGTTGGCTGTGGAGAATTAAACAAGCACTGTGCTCAGTGTTTACATTGTGTTTTTATTAATAAGACTTATCTTGAGCGACATCAATGACTTTTTATCGATCCTCTAAAGGGATCCAATTAAAACTCTTTGCTGCTTCATCCCGAGAGTCCATTGGCTGACAGGTCTTCTCGGTTCTCCACCGCCCCGCCTCCATCTGTCAGGCACTGCGCTGCTCCAGCACTGTGAGACTGTTGATGCACTGTAGTGAGATACTACTCTTTTAACTTTCTACGGCAGCCTTGGATGGACTTTTCTTTTAAAAACTATACTGAATACTAACTGTCAGCAGAGCTCGAAACTCCTCCCTCTTGAATATTTTGCTCCACTTTCCCAAGCACCTCTCTTACAGTATGAAGTGCAGTTATGGCAAGGAGTAGCAAGACAGTAGCGAGGACCCTGGAGGATTTGACGCTAGACTCGGGTTATGGTGGAGCCGCCGACTCCTTCAGATCTTCCAGTGCGTCGCTGTGCTGCTCGGAGGCGCATGGGGGGACTCACTGGCATCTAACCGACTCGATGCACAGTCGACACAACAGTCTG
Organism: Lutjanus campechanus; assembly: GCA_027495735.1. Lineage (NCBI taxonomy): Eukaryota > Metazoa > Chordata > Actinopteri > Lutjaniformes > Lutjanidae > Lutjanus > Lutjanus campechanus. The sequence continues at coordinate 27,298 of JAJHUR010138687.1, forward strand.
GACACTGTTAACACGGTCCTGGTCGAAGACGCCGAGATCCTGGAGAGCACCGGGCAGTGCGCTAAACTACCCGAGCTTGAGGATGTGCCGTGGAGCCTCGGGGAAGTGGCGAGCGCACTGAGCAGGGACGAGGAGATGAGCCTGCCGACCCCCCCGCAGGACGTCCTGCTCCGGCTCTCGGTGCTGGTCAGCCGGGCCCTGGTCAGGGTGGCCAAGGAGGCGCAGCGCTTGAGCCTGCGCTACGCCAAATGCACCAAATACGAGATCCAAAGTGCCATAAAGATCGTCCTGTCGTGGAGCGTGTCGATGAGCTGCATCAGCGCGGCCCTCAGTGCCTTGTCCCTGTACAACATGAGCACCGAGGAGGACAAGTTCAGCCGCGGCAAGTCGGCGCGCTGCGGACTCATCTTCAACGTGGGGAAGTTCTTCAGGTGGATGGTCGACAGCAGGGTGGCGGTCAGGATCCACGAGCACGCCGCCATCTACTTGGCCGCGTGCATGGAGAGCCTCTTCCGCGAGGTGTACGCGCGGGTGCTGCGCAGTGCGCTGCTGGAGCGCGATAACGGCATCCCCAAGTTCACCGTGGAGACCCTGGAGCAGGCCATCAACAGTGATGCGGAGATATGGGGCTCTCTGCTGTCCTGGCAACACCTGATCTGTGGGAAGAATGCAAGTGGTAAGTTATGAATACTGTAAGTCTGTGCAACAGGGTCCTTCACTTATTATCCTCACCACACATCCACAGGTTTTAAATCCTTTCATCTCATGGTAGATATTTACATCAGTATCAGTATCAGGGACGGATTTAGTCATTTTGGGGCCAAGACAAACTGGGGTTGTCCACACCACTTGTTCTCACCCTTTTTCAACAACTGAATAAATAATAGGGGTGTCACACTTTCAATATTATTGAAATAAGCTTCAATTTCAAGAATCTAATCGAAATGCAGTATGGCTTATTCTTCCAGTATTTGTTTTTCTGGCCACCCTTGCTGACTTATGGCATCCCGCGCAGGTGGCAGGCCCCTTTGCAAAAAATACATAACTGCTGTCAGGGAATAAAACCAATGATCCTTTGATCATAACAGATCTAGACTTGATAGCTCAACAATGGAATAACTGTTGCATCATGATATCCCTAAAAAATAATAAGTCATAAAAAACTTTTATTAATGGTGGAGTGCGGTGGATGAATTGAGGAGTCTCACAGCTGCAGGAGAGAAGGTGTTCTGAAATCTGGTGTTACGGCAGTGGATATTTCTGTATCTCTTGCCGGACAGCAGCAGGGTTAACAGGCAGCGGCTCGGGTGGGTATTGTCTTTTAATATCCTCCTGCTTCCTCCTTCTTTCAGCATTGCTGGGGTGGCTTCACTCAATTTTTCAACAGTCAGTCATTTGTTAACATGAGTTGGCTACTATCTTCCTGAACCTCCCTGATCAGTGAAACAAGATAAATGCATCTTCTTTGCATTTACTCCAAGCAACCATATTAATGTTACAAGGTAGGTGATAGTGATCCAAACAAGTCTCACCTGCATCATGAATTACACAGTTATGAGCACTGGGGCCCCTCAGACTGACGTGCACCCCACTCTCTGATATGAAAAGGTTATATCACGATCTCTGAGGAACCGTTAACTTTATCTGAGACACATGTAAAAGAGAATGTTTGCAGCTTCCTGTAGCTTCCTGTTCTCAGAGTGTGAGGAAGCTGCAGAAGCTGCATACAGGTGGTGACTGACTGAGTAGATCAGGATGGGAGAGAGCGGTCCTCTTAAGGCCAGCTTGAGTCCTCTGTCTCCTGTGCAGTGTTACATTGCAGATGTTATACTGTTATACTGCATGTGGCTGTTTTGTTAATGCACAACATGATGAAGCAGCAGGGCTTGATATCCTCGGGCTTAATGCCTCACTTTGAGAGCTCTCAGTGAAAGGGGCTCTCCCTGTTGGTTTCCTGCAATGATGCCCTGCAGAGGTGATTTTTATTCTTTTCACCCAATGAGGAAGGAGGTCTTTCATTCCTGTGTACACTTGCTGATTCTGGCGCGCACAGTACCTTCCAGGGCAGCTTCCACATCGGCCTTCCAAGCGCTAAGAAATACCTTTTGGTGTGTGTTTTTTTGAAAGTGAGTATGATTGCATTCGGACTTCACTGCCGCTTAACCAGCAATACATCACAATCCACTCTAACACATGCTTGCCCCTGTTTTGATGGATGTTGTAAAAGTGCTGCTGTGGCTCCTCTTGCAACAGGTTTACGTAATGAAAGGCCTTGGGGGACCCATGTGCTATCATGCATTATGCAGAGTGATGTGAATAAAACTGAGTTATGGAGTGAGGGAGAGGAAGAGAGACAGACAGACACACAGAGAGACAAACTTACGGAGACTCTGTGACCATATTGATGAATCACCGACAGAAGCCTAGCGTCACGAGAAGAGCACTTTGTTTCACTGTACTGCTTTGTTTTAAAGGTACAGCGAAACCTTTCGTTAAACATACATAGCAGGTTGTTTGCGCTTTCAACATCTTTTTGCATACAACAGCACACATCTGTTAGGCCTCAGCTGCACAATCAGAAACATATAGTATCACTTTAATACTCTAGCTTCACACACAGCAATAATTTCAAGACAGTTTTGCAACACAACACAGTTTACAGTATGAGCACATACTGTACAGTATTAAATGTCAGTATTCAGTCACTCTGCACGCTCAGGCCACTTGGCATGCAATGAGGCTCCAGCTGTAAGAAGAGGTGTGGTGAGTGTTCAGTGGTGCATTGGACCGGGGAATAGGATGAGATGCAAGAAAAACGTCTGGAGCATGTGGAATATTGAAGTGATGCCCAAGGCTAGAAAAATGGCATAGTGCATGAAATCCATATTGTTGTTCAGTGTTGTGTAGTTCATTAAGTCGCTATCACCAGCATAGAAATTCATGTTAAAGTGGCTAAAATCTCTATATTCTATAGTGTCATTGTACTCATTGTTTTGAATTTCCAGCAAACAACTTTATTGCTTTCATTCATTCTACTGCTCTCTGACTGCACACTATCAACCCACTACCAAATACTTAATGATGTGGTATATTCACCAGCTTGTTCGTGAGTAGCTGGTGAACATAATATAACACAAACAAACAAACAAATTGTGGCAGCGGTAAACCAGCGACTCCTGCGTTCTGCCAGCTAAAACGACTGAGAGAGTGATATTTGGCTTATTTAACGTCAGTTTCCAACCAGAAAAGGCTGTTTGACAGCAAGATGAATCTGTGAAAATGTTATACTTGAACAAGTTTCTATTTTTTTTAGATGGGCCTTTTTTAATTGGCTAAAATATGTTTGGATGCTGTCCCTGTCCATGGCACTACATTGCTTAGCTTCCTACACCAGTACTCCTGCTGCTTCCCAAACTGGGGGCGTGTTGACCGGCATCCGCTGCAGGTAAAACACTGTCTATGGATAAGAACCTCAAACCATCCCACTTCAAGTTATCTGAACTACCCCTTTAAGTGGTTGTTGGAGACCAAAACAGAGCTAAAAGGAGAGTGGATACTGTTCTTCCATTCCAGGTGTCCACAAACTCTGCACCAAAACTAATGCTAACGTTGTGTGCCTGCTAAATGTGTGAATTTGCACCTTTATGCTAACACCTTGGCAGTATCAATTTAAAGGGTAATAATATGTCAGTTTTGTGTTCAAAGTTTGTTTTTGCAGCCAAAAAGTTAAAAAAAAAGGCAGTATTATGGCAGATTTTAAGATGCACACCAAATAAGCATAAATCTACTTATTATTATGTTTTGACAGAGACATGTGTGCGTTTGCTGTGTCTGATATTTTTCCCCCACCAACACTGACCTTTCTTAAGTTCACCATATCAGTGTAAAGTGATAAAATTTCAATGTTGTGTTCAGCTTGTTTCTGCTGCCCCCAAGTTGCCAAAAAGTCTTTTTTTTTTACACACTTATACTGATAAGTTTACAGACAGTACAGAGCCTTAGATTATATAGGAAGTTCCATATTGTGGAAGATTTCGTCTTCTACCACATTTCTTACTGCGACACTGCAGGACCTCTAAACCTCAAGATATAGATAGATAGAAGTCATCCTCTAGCTTCGGTGACAGATAAGGCCGAGACACAGCAGCATCATTTGATGTCTTCACAGCAAAGCCAAACAGCCAGTCAATCCGAGGGTGGGTTGACCTTAACTCAGCCACTGTCTGCCAAATTGAACCCCCGTATCGCTCCATCCATTCTCTCCGTCTCTCTCTGCCAAGTGGGAGTAATTGAGGTGATTTTTCCATATTATGCTAACGCCGGTAACCCAGCTTTGTCAGCAGGCCTTTATGAATATCTTTATTGCATCTCTTCCGCCAGAGCGGATTTCCTTTTTTGTGCTGTCACAAATTCAATAAAGTAGTGACTTTGTTGGATGTGTTCCTTTTTGAACTTTTTAGCTTCTATCAGGTACCTCAGTAAGGAGCTAAATAATTTTGTGAGGCCTTTTCTCCTTCACAGAAGGTTAAAGCAACAGTTTGACATTTTGGGGATATTTTCTTGTTGGCACGAGTTAGATGAGGAAATCGATCCCACTCTTGTATATCTGTTCGGTCATTACAAAGCTACAGCCAGCAGCCAGTTAGCCTAGCTTAGCATAAAGCCTGGAATCAGCTAGCATGCATCTGTTCAGACATACCAAACACATTAAATCTCATTAGCTTAATGTGTATAAAAACTTTGTGGTGTTGGGGGTGTCGATTATGTGCCAGATAAATTCTAGGCCAGGAGGGGAATTTATGAAACCTACTACAGCAAAGGCATGACTTACTCTTCCTCAAATTGGCTTACCTTGGATTTTTATCCTAACCCTAACCAATCATCAGTCTTCATACCTAAACCAACAAACACTTTAGAGTGTGTTATTTAGTGGTCAAAAGCTAGTTTTTGATTCACAAACAAATCATTCTTTTTGAACTTCTCTTAAAGAGGAATGAGTTAACTCACTTTGCAAGTGGAAGCAATTCCAAAATCCTGCCTCTGTATGGTGCGTGCATAGTTGTGCATAACAGCTAGGTTAACTGCCAACTCAGAGAGTCTGGCATTAAAAAAAAAAAAAACACGACCAAAAGAGTCGTTCATGAGTTGTTTCACTGATGGTGGGTGAACAAACGTGTTAGTGGACCTCTCATCACTAGCAGGAGCAAAAAGTTGCTCAAGTCTCAGGCTGGTTGCCTGACAACCGCACAGTGACAACATGAGCATGACAGGAGTAATGGGCTGCTGATTAAAGCTGCTGATTTTATCCTACAATACAACATGAGATCATGGTATCAATCTTCTCATCTGACTCTCTGCAAAAATGTAAATGCATGTATTTCCAAAAAAATGTCAGTGTTCCTTTAAGCCCTCAAAAGTGATCAATAATAGAAAAACTGTCCAACTGTATTGTATTTACTTATTATGTCATATATTGACATGCGCTGACGTATGTCTCTGTAGCTCACCAAATTGCACAAACAAACAGAAAAAAAACCTTTTCTTGGTCGTTTCATGTATTGATATGTCTTGCCTTAACACAGGATCCATAATGACTCTAACGTCTGTTCTCACCTACTGCACCTCACAGTTCTGCATTGGCGCATCCAGCATATGGCAGGCCTCCCACACACAAGCCCAAAACACACTCTCCCGCACACATACACATACATCAAGATGTCAGGGGCTCCTCTCACCATGTCTGACTCAGTGTTATTTGCAGGTGGGTGTTGGATTTCCCTTCTTCGGCTGTGGTATCCTGTCAGAACAGGAAACTACTCTATATAGTGGGATATTTCTTATGGCTCCCACTAGACACGGGAACACAGCGACTCTTTGATTTCCTTAACGACGTGTGCATGTCACAGAAAATGTCTTGTGGAACATGATATCCAGTGCTTGGGGATATGTACCACCCCGAGGATGAGTTTCTAATCACACTTTAGGTGTGAGATGACTTTCAAGTCTGGGCAAAGCTGGTTTTGTTGAATGATTTGAAGGAAAATTTCACCCTAAAGTCATTTAAAACAAGTGTAGATATTGCACATTGCAATTCAAGGCTCATTTTGTTTTATGATGGTGGTGTTTTTTTCTTATTCATGTGGACAGGTGGCCAAACATGCATGACTTGATGTTAAAATATTTCCAGTGCACCTACGGTTGACTTGGTTAACAGAACATTATTCTTTATGTAAAAGGTGCAAACAAATGAACAGATTGAGGCAGCAGTAGAGCAGGATGTATTGTGTCCTGTGAGGTAAAATTGCTTATTTCTCCTATGGTTTGAAGAGAGCAATACTTGGCTTGCTGATGGCAAAGCAAAGCGGTGAAATTATTCTAAATATAGCGTACCCTTTAAACTGATATTGTTTTTTTGAAGTGAGTCTCTTTTTTAGTGGCTAAAATACCTCTTTTTTCTTATCTGTCACCAGCAGTTCATTGCTTAGCGTCTGTGCTGGTGCGCCTGGTATCTGCTGTAGCTAATACACTATCAATAAGTACCTCATACAACCCCACTTCAAATAATCTATATAATAAACTGTCACTTTAAACTAGTGGACAAATATAACATACTTATTACTGTGTGTAATGTGAAGGGGGTTCTCATCCGATTGCAGTTCCCGTCAGCTCTATGGAGCTTTTGGCCTCATGTAACTCATTGTTTTGGTTTTCTGGCCCAGACTTTTACTGTTTTGGTTCACTTTCACTACACTTATCATTTTGCGTTGACATTCAACAATCACGACTGACTGCGATGTGATGATTGCTAAATGTCAACAATCATCTTCGAGCAGTCAAGATACTTGTCCACCAATGGCGGCCTCAGTAGAAATTCAATGCAGCCACAGTTTGCATCTTTGTGGAGCTGTTGCCAGTAGCATGTGAAATATAACCCTGTTGAGGGGTAATCTGAGATAATTTGAACAACTGGGCATGCTGCTCTGTGGTATTGTTCCCTCTTCACTCTTACTTCTTCTTCTTCTTGCCTGGAAAACATTCCTCGCTATCACTGTTGCTAATGCACAGTCTTGCATGCATGTCTTTCCAGCGCAAAGAACACACAAGCCTGAGTGTTGTCAAAAAGCACTCTTCAAGGTGTGAAGCGTGCAACTGAGGTGCGATTTTCCTTTTAAAGCCTTGTGGTCCAACGGCAGAATATGATCTGGTTGACCCTACACTTAGCATTTAACGTTCAAAAGTGAGACCTCACTTGTGTAAATTTCCCAGACGCAGTCATCGTGTGTGAAAGACAGAACAAATGGGGCACATGTTGAAGGTATGATGCTTTTCAAACCGTGACACTTTCCTGTTCTTCTTCTTCTGGGTAGTTTCGTGCTGATATAGTAGTGCTTCATGGGAGTGACGGAATGCAGGTCCAATTCCATTCACAGGTCTTTTGTTCCTCATCCAATAGCGAGCGTTGCAATGCGAGGTCCGTGCCTGGTGCACACATGCTGTGAGGAAGGCAAGCAGACAGGAATGACTGCGGTCTGCTCTGCAGCGGTACCACTCTGTACCAGTGGAGACCAGTCCCCATTATGTCTGGGAGTGAGATATAACATATCTACGCTAGGGAAACCCCTTACACAGCAGCATACCCCCGGGCATATAAGTCAGCTACATACACAGACAGATTCGTACGCACAGGGACACACACACACACACACACACACACACACACACACACACACACACACACAGAGTCCCAAATGACCCAGGAGCAGATCTGGTATTAATTGAGAGTTTGGGAGCGCAATGAGGAATGCTGATGTGACATGGAGTCTGGTACGGTGAGAGAGAGCTCCAGCCAAGTTTACATCAGTTGATTAAGAAGAGACAGGTGATAGAATACAGTTAATCCTGCACCCAGCTGGCAGCACCTATGATAGATGGGGCGTCTTTTTTTTTTTTCTGTAACCAACCTTTTTTTCTCACTCACCTCATAGGATTGTCTAAAAAGTTCTGGTCACCGTAGCCATTCATTTCTGTGTGTGTTCATACATGCAGTGCCAGTCAGTTGCTATATGAATTCTACCGAATTGGCGAATGACAATATCCATACTGTGACATATTTGTCTCTCTGCCACATGTCTGTAACTTAGTTGTGTTCAGCCTCTGGTGCATGTAACAAAATTAGCTGTCTCGCTATACTGCAATCGCTTAGTAAAACAATAGTAAAGTAACAAAATGATTGAACAAAAAAAAAGAAGCACCAGCTTGCAGAAGATGTATAGGCCGAGTGAGGAGTTGGCACACAGACTAAGTTTCTTAAAAGATTAAGATTTGTTTTTTTCTGATCTTTTAGTTATGAGTGAAGTTGATATTGTGCCACGACTCTTTCACGGTGCAAGAATAGCATGCATGGTGGTATCTTTATTAAAATCAATCAGTGATGAATTACCCTCATGCATGAGTCGTTCATCAATATTAGCCAATTTTATGCATGAATCATGATTATGAAAACACAGAAAAAAAGAAATGTGTGGAAAAATAGCACATTATAAATATTTTATAGATGAACCCCCCAAAAAAGAAAAAAAGAGTTCACGAATCATGTTTTCTTGAGAGCTCATGCCCTATAGAGCTCATCAGTGAGGTTCCAGAGGTGAAAATCCCATTCATATTCTGACTAGAGGATTAAGATCATTAGTCATTATTTCATAGCCGAGGTAGACTGACCACAAGCCATGAGATGATGAAACAATGGTATATGCTCCTGTAGAAGCCATAAGTTTGTATATCAGCTTTGTTTTAAGAAAAATGTGTTTTATTTGCAATGTCATGCTTACTGTAAGTACTACACAGCCCGCTATCTTAGAGTGCAACAGCGACGTCTCTGATTGGTGGAGCTCACTGTTACCACGGAAGTGTTTGGGTAGTTCTGTTGGCCTGCTATTTAGCTTACATTAATCATACTAATGTCATTGTGCTGCAGTCATTAAAATTTTGAAACACACACAACATAAACTACAACATATTACAACACTGTTATCAGTGTTAAAACTGTTATACTGTTAAACAGTATAAATACTATAATTATGACAAAAGTTAGATTTAAGAAGAAGCAATATCATTCACGGTGTTTTATGGGATGAGTAGTTCTTTCAATCTTAAAATAATTACGTACACACTCTTTATGAAAGGATTTTCTGATATGTCAATGGAGTGAATGAATGGGAAATTCACTGCCGGAACTGCAGTCACTGAAAAAGTGGGTGGTCACTGTTGAGCTCTATTAACAGCAGCCAGGCTTTCCCTGGCCCGGCTGCCACTGTCACCATTGTAACTGAGCATCTTGGGTTCACCTAACTGGACAGGTTCAAATAATAAATGGGATATGGAGACATAATGTTAGTGCAATGACAAGCAGCAACAGCTACTTTTTATTTTCTCTCCCAGTTGCCAGAAACTGAGCTTTGCCAACAACTTGTGCCTTACGGCAACACTGAGAGGACACACTACCTCAAATACAGAAGGGTGTTATAGATGGAGATGTTATGATGGTAGAGGGCTCAGGGGTCGAAGATTTTCAGGACCTAAACCTAATAATAACAAACACACACACACACAAACACACACACACACACACACACACACACACACACACACACACACACACACACACACACAATCATTAATTAGCATCCAGTCCTTTCAGTTGTCATTCAATGCAAAAATCCAGTTTCTAACTTTTATAGAAAAAATAATAATGCAATCAACCGGTTAAACTAAATGAACTAATATTGATGAATATCTCTTTAAGTCGAGAAGCACCAGCACCATTCTGTGATGTAATTTGAGAAAACACTGCTGGAGCTGCTGCAGTTAATTTTGTGGATTTTTCTAATTTTCATGCTTGGCCTTTTACACTGAAATTAGATTTACTCCATAATAGCCCTGACAATGTCAACCCAGAAAGTGTGCACTTATTGCTTTAAAATCACTTTGCATAATGTGTTTAGCTTTCTGTTTTACTGTCAGTATTTTTATCTCTGGGTGACATTATTGAGGGAGCTTCATCCGCAGTATTTCTTTTGAAGAGATTTGTTTTCCCCTCTGGACTAAATCTTCTGGGATTTGCTTGGTTCTCCCCATGCACAGGTAGCAGATTCAACGTTCATCTTTCTCAGTGCTCTGCATTAGTTCTTAATTAGGTAGACAATTAGAATATACCAATGGCAGACCAGAATAGTTTAACAATTACTGTGCGCTTCGAAGCCAAATCCAGAGAAGCTAAGAAGGAATTGTTCATGATGTCGAATTTGGAGGAAAAGCAGAGGGAGAGAAAGAGGCACAGATGGCAAGGATCAAAACAGGAAAATCCATAAGAGAAGCTGTGGGTGACAGATGAGACCCAGACAAGCAATGCCGACTTCTTATTATAGCAGGAAGAAGACTCTGGGCAAACAAGTACCAGCAAGTGGATTAGTCTGGTGAAGCATCAGTATCTACTGCACTGTTTTTTGCAGCTCTGAATTCCTATTGTTGTATGGAGAGAAATGATCCAGTTTAAATAGCAGCCAGTCTGGCTGGAAATTATGAAGAGGATACTGGTAAACAAGCTCTTTTACTTCTTTTTGCTTTGATGTGAGCTGAGAAAAAGTCAAAGAAATTGTCTTGTCACCATTAGAAAAGTGATATGTCTGATAGAGAAAGCTGCATGTCAGGACACGTCAGGACACCTCTGCCATCACAGCTGATGAACTGTGAACCAAATTCATCTGTAGTCTGTTAGGAACAAAGCAGGTTTTCAGCAAATAGACAGTGCCGTCTCAGACTGTGGCCAGCACCAGTCGCTAGCTGCGCTATGCTAATCCACTTATGCCTGCATCATCTCACCTGTTGTTGTTTAATCACAGGAGCACAAAGGTGGCAGTCAGAAGACCTGCTGGCAGCAACATCGCCGATAAGTTCATTAGTTCTGAGAAAACAATGTGCAGTGACAGTTAGCCTCCTCTGGGAGTGTATGTGGTAATCCTCAGCTGATGATACTGTCAGATCGGAACATCATTTCCCCAAATCAAACAGCATTCCAGCACCATGCAGAGCCAGTCAGTCAGTCAAGTCAGTCTGTCAATCAGTCAGTCAGTCAGTCAGTCTGGGAATCAGTGTGAAGAGGAGCTCATTTCTGCTCATCAGAGAGCTCCCAATCTGTACTTTGATTAATTTAAAGTGGTTTCAGTTAAAAAAAAAAGTAGTTTGACATTTTGGGAAGATCAATACCACTTTCGTGTTTGTACGTTAAATATGAAACTACAGCCAAGAGACGGTTAGCTTAGCTTGGCATGAAGAATGGAAACTTGGAAAGAGGGAAACAGCTTGCCTGGCTCTGTCCAAAGGTAACAAAATCTGTATAGCAGCTCATTTAAAGCTCACTTACTAACATGTTATATGTATCTCGTTTGTTTAGTCCAAAAAGTAAAAATGACCAATTGTGGTTTTACAGGGGGCAAAGGTGTTTTTCTCCAAGTAAGGAAAAGAATATTTGTAGTTTCCATAATCTGTTTTTATAAGCGCTTGAAGATAGAAACATCACTAAAGCGTATGGTCTTAATTTTTGCAGTGAGATGCATCTTCTTCTTTTTTTAATGGGAAATCTGTGGCGCAGACTCGCAATCATGAATGCACATGAGAAAGAGAGAGCACTCATGTGGACCGACTATCCATGTAATATTCTCAACATGAGTAAACTATTCATTAAGTCAGTCTAATATTGATCATGTGGTCAGTTATAGTTGACCAATGTACGTAAACTTGCCACTGAAAAAACAGTGGTTACAAAACCTGTAGAGAGCAACAATGTAAGTGTGTCCCTGGATGCACACTTGTGTCATTGGTGCACTGGTACAAGCACTACACCTCTACAGGGGTGTTATATGCAGGACTGCTTCTTGGCTGGGCACAATGACTTTATGGACGTGGTGACAGGTTATCGCCTTGAAGTTGCCAGGCAACCACAGGAGACTCTAAGATATAAACAAAACATAGCATATGAAAATTAGTGAGCTTCAGAGGTGCTGGGAGGTGGATTTTGCTACCATTGGACAGAGCCAGTGCAGCTGTTCCCCCCCCTGTTTCCAGTGTTTATGCTAAGCTAAGCTGACTGTAGCCTTACATTTAACAGACACACAGGAGTAGTTGATCATCTCCTCTAACTCTCGACAAGGAAGAAAATGTATACCCCACTGTGTTTGTCCAAACTGGGTACTAGTTACTTTTCGGATTACAATTTTTCATACCCAGCCTGTCCAGGGATAAACATGTATCTTTGTGGTGATTTTAAATTTGAAAGTCTGTGATAAACTGGAGGATTAAGTGTTCCTTTATGTGTTGAGACAATTCTCCTACTTCTTAAGCTAAATAAACTATTTAAAGACTCTCTTGGATTTGCTGGAATTCATTGTCCTAAAGCTGAAAACAGGGCCATAACAGTAAAACACCAACACGGACTATTTTACTGCACAATGAGTACTTTAACTCCCATGAAGAACATTTAGCTGATAATACCTAAGTACAGTTCTGAATGCAGGATTTTTACGTCTAATACAGTATTTTCACCATTTCAACCTTTGACAGAAGATTAGTCAAGGTGAAGAAAATGTGCTTCTATATGCCCTCTGAGCTGCCACAGTTCAACTCCTGCAGTTTTCACTAATCCGTGGCTATAGTACAGTAAGCCGGGGGGGTGCGAACATGTCTTGGATTTCTGAGGTGATGGAGGGGAGCTGAACTTCTATTATTTCAGTCTTCCATAAAGCCCTCTGCACATGACATCAGCTGTGTAAACACAGAGCAGATATCATTCATGTGGCAGAAATAAACAAAATTTGCTTCTGACATGGCAGCGTTCACATGGAATAAACGTACTTTCACTGGAGAACAAAATTGCCCTTGGATGGATGTATACGCTGCTTTGCACTGATCACTGCTGTCGTCTGTTGTTTCGTCTCTGAATCCTTTAGGAGTTGATCAAATTAAGTGTGGACATAAAATCAGAGATCAGTTTAAAGAAGACATTACAATACGTTATAACACTGACGTGAATTTACTGACTTCAGTCTGACTTTTATGGAAATCATTTCTACCAATATGATGGAAACAAACCACCCTGTAAGTCATTACAATGAGAAGCTCTGTCAAAATAATGATGTGGATATCAAGTAATTTTGAGACAGCGAGTCCTTATTTTGAGATATGCAAGTCATTATTTTGAGAATTTCTCATTATTTTGAGATACTAACTCACTGGTTCCTGAACCATTTCTATCATGCCCCCTTTTAGAAGCTGAAAAAAGTTCATTCCCAACCATCACACAATCATTATCAATCATTGAAGATTGGCAAAGCAACTGATGAATAAACAAGATTCAAGTTGAATTTTAGTCAAATAAAAGTCAGCACGATAGCATCAGCAAACTATTGTTTGTTTACTTTCCTGACATAAGTCATATTCATTTAACTTTGTTTCACTCTATATTTCTCCCCTGGTCATCCGTGCGCATCCCTGCAGTGGCTCTGCAACCCGCAGGGGAACCACTGCGCTAACTCATTATTTTGAGAAATAAGTCATTATTATTTTTGAAATATTAACTCTTTATTTTGAGAATTTCTCATTATTTTGAGATACTAACTCATTATTTTGAGATAGTAACTCATTATTTTGAGATATAAGTCATTATTTTGGAAGGTTTTTCATTGCAATGACTTACAGGATCTTTTTTTTTTTTTTTTTTTTGTCGCATGGGTGGAAATCGGCTTCTATATGCCTCTTGTACAGTGGATCATTAGCTGTTTTCCCACATTTCTCTGAATGCCTTTCAGCAATCCCCTGGATGTGCCTGAACTCGTTTTATTCACTTGCAGGCAGAGTGATCAGTAGTGAAGGTGATGGTGTCAGAGAGGAAGTTTTTCTAGTTGAGAAAGACTCAGAACTTGTCTTGCAGCTGCAATTCATTCCGGTCTGTTGAGTTGTCTGTGAGTAAAGACATTAGTGTATGTGATGGATAGAGCTTTAGAAATACTGAGATCAGTACCAGCATTGAAAGTCCAAATCATCCATGTGCATTAAAGTCAATGAAAAGTAAAAACAAAGAAACAGAAGTCAAAGAATAAAACTTTGGTATTACCTCACCCATGAACAACTCACAGGATCCCCAACCACTTCACTAAACCACGTCACGTCACGTCACGTCACGTCACGTCACGTCACGTCACGTCACATCACGTCACATCACGTCACGTCACGTCACGTCACGTCACGTCACGTCACGTCACGTCACGTCACGTCACGTCACGTCACGTCAAACTAGGTCTTGTTTTAATATGAGAGAGACGCCTAACAGCAGAATTTACATATTGTGCATTTAATGCATCACTAAATATAATCCAGTAATATAATACATATTCTGAAACAGACAGTTCTGCATAATGAGTACTTATACTTTTGCTACTAAAATAAAAGATCTGACTTCTTCTTCCACTGAAAATTATTATTCATTACAGTAATGATGAAAAATAATTGTGACATTCAAAATTAGAACTATATTCATTGTTAACACATGCATAGTTATTGGCCAGAAATGAAATGAAATGAACTGACTTATTATTATTATTATATATTAGGTCGACAAACACTGAAATCAGGCTGCGAAATACGAGTCTACCTCAGTGTCTTTAATGATAGCTATGGCCTTGTCAATGGATTTTTTTTTTAAATTTAGTTTTGAATTATTCAGTCTATAAAAAATAAATGTATTTTCTATTCAGAAAGATCAGCTGTGTTTTAGGTAGGATTTGTCATTTTAATTGTCTTTGAAGCATGTAGTCTTGCTTGTGAAACAACATGAATAAAAGCACATACTGGGGCTTAGTAGCACTCTGGGAGGCGTTGAATGTGCTGATGCACCACTGATGCTCTTCCAATGGACCAGTATCCCATTACCTCCCATGAGAGCTCAGAGCACTGACCTTCGGACTATGTGTGTGTCATTGCATATATATTGTATGCATGTTTGAGTGAAGTGACTACGCCATCCCTCTTTCTATTTTCCACTGTGCAATTGCCTCAATCAGAGCTTGTGACCTGAAAAATGTAACCAGATGACTTTAATACGACTAATCAAGATGTGAATAAATCTTCCCTTTGTCTCTCCATATACTCTCTCGCTGTCTTTGCCCTTCTGTCTCATTTCTCGTGCTATTTTCTCATTCTCTCTGTCTTGCTCCTTCATTTTCTCTCCGTCTGTTTCCGTCCAGCTTTCTTAGTCAGTCCGGATATAATGAGTCCACATTCTGCCACTGCCTTGATGGAGAGTAAGTGCTGAGTTGAGGTAACCTTGTCCCGTCCTACATGTCTGGCAGCGCTCTAATAGTTCTGTCAATCCAGACATGGAAGGCCCCGCTGGGGAGCCTGGGCCGAGCTCACGCTGTAGACAGACACATGTGTCTGAACCATGACAGATCTCCTCCAGATCGAACTACAATCCGTAACTGTAGTTTGTACCGCGGAGCGTGTGGGTGATGTGAGAGAAAGTCAATGAGAAATGTGCCAGACAACAACTTTGCCCGAGCATCAATCAGCATTTTTTACATTAGGTCCACATGTCCAGTGCCAAACAGGCTTTTCTCAAACTCTGCACTTAAACAGTTGAACGTTAGACGTCTTCTCAATCATTTACTCAAACTGAGTGAGTTTGCTCAACCCCCAGCTGAACTAGCGGCATATGGTACAGATTACCACAGAGAAGGAGAAGGTATATGTCCATTTTGTCCATGACATTTGTTATTACTAACATATGCTGGTTCCTGCTTTACTCCCATTTTATTCTTAAAGTGGATCACTGGCAGAATAACAACCACACAGTTAAAAGACAGATGCAAGGGTGCAACTGTAACTTATGCCTTTTACTTTTTATGAAAAACACTCAGGCATTTCACTGCATATTTTGCTATGGCAGCCATAGTTTGTTATACCTTAAACCTGAAGGGTAAATATTTCCGTGCAGTAATGTAATCAGAGTTTTGCATATTGTTTTCATCATTCCTCTAACTTTCCCTTGGGGAAATTATCTTTATTTCATACATATGTTGAATACTGGATAGGATTTAGGTCTTCAGAGGAGATTGTTAACTAATAACACACTGCTCTAATGAAATAGATCTTTCCAAAATATTTCTGACAATAGGACCTCATGAAGCTGCATTTAAAAAAAGTGATTAAAGTTAAATACCCTTTTGAAAACTTAGTTTGACGGAAGGTTAATATCACTTTGGTCTCTGAGCTCAGTAGAGAGATTTGTCTGGTACGTGTTAGCTCGATTCGAGGCGTGGGGTGGCAGGTAGAAGAGGAATGTGCCAACCTGTAACTCCAACATTATCCCCGTTTCCATACAAATGTGCTGGCTTAGCTAAGTTTGACTCAGCACATCAGCTGAGCGCGACAGTGATTTGCATCTCCATCACAACAGGGCTGCTTATAGGTGTGTCTGTTAACTGATATGCACTTGTCTTTAGTCAATTGTCTCTAAAATGGTGAACGAACACATTTCCTAAAATTCTGCACAATAGAAGTTATTTGAAAGCTTCTATTATGATGAAGCAAAATCAGGAACTGTTGACTTTTCATCAGCAGTAACTTAACACAACTCTTATACTGCTTAAAGCGAACATGAAACAGTCAAAACAACAACTTTGTTATTGTTTGATGTGAGAAAAACCCCTAGCGGCGGCAGAAGTTACATACTGTGCATTTAAGATAAACATTAATGATGTTCTCAGACCTTTGTGGACACACATTGTGCATTTCAATGAGAACCATTCAAAGTTAAAAGCTTTGTTTATTTTTAATAACCAAAGCTAATTTCCAGGAAAACACCTACACCATTGCCATAGTAGAATGGTGATTAAAGGCCACTATAAATGAGTCAGCCTCGTCATTATGCTCTGACTATTCTTTCAGTTCAGCCGCTGTCTCTCACTGGACAGACAGAAGTTCAGGGCTCACTCTGACTCACAGGGAGGATGACACGCTGCTGGTGAAACAGGTGTGTGTCAGTTTTATACCTGGCGTGATGTTGCATCAGCTCGACCACCCGGCTCTGATGCACACAGTCTCACTCACAGCTGGACGTCTGTTGGGTAAAGGACAGGAAGAGCACCAGGAGGATGAGCTACTGCACGCTGGGATGAAGGGCTGTTCACTTTCAGATAATCTCCAAACCTGCTGAAAAATAACTGAAGCAAGAATTTCTCATGATTCCATGCATTGCATGAATATTGATTATTCACCCATGAAGAAAAACAGAAGTTCACAGATGTAAACTTAACCCAGGTAAAAAAAAAAAAAAAAAAAAAAAAAAAAAAAAAAAAAAAAAAAAATGAAAAAAAAAAAAAAAAAAAAAAAAAAAAAAAAAACAAAAAAAAAAAAAAAAAAAAAAAAAAAAAAAAAAAAAAAAAA
>JAJHUR010138689.1:0-25696 GCA_027495735.1 Lutjanus campechanus
TGCAGCTCACCTGCAGCTGCAGCACCCTCCTGTAGTTCCAGGATTTGGACCAAAGATGGCGCCGTTTCATCACTTTGTTCCTGCAGATCAAACAGACGAGTTCACTGAGTGAAGAAGGAGCAAAAACAAAAGTCTCCATTTAACTTTTAAGATCCTCACAGTTGATTTAAAGTTTGAGAAAAGATTTTTTCCACATTTCTTCCAAATGAAAAGCGACACATTTAGTATCTGTGGAAACTTTTTAATTGTTCAGATTTGAAGAAAACAACACGTGTTCTGAATCTGTTCTGAATCAAACAATGTGATTTCAATAAAAAAAGAAAACAGGGTCACATGAGGGGAAACGTGATGTTTTTGCCTTTTTCAAAGGTCAAAGGTCACCTCAGCTCCGTCTCCGTCCGTGTGTCTCATGTTGGGATCAGCTGATTTGTTTTGCTGTTTTTACTAACAAATGTTGTCGTCCGGACGTCCTGCCATGTGGACTCAAACTGGACACGCTGTCGTCAGGTCGAGCTGTCGTGGATCGTGTCACATTTGACTAGAGAGACTCGGGACGTTTGCATGTGTGGACGTCTTCTTCTTGAGGTTCATCAGGAGCTGAAAGACGACAGTGATTCTAATTAGACATCAGCAGGACTGAGAAAAACAACACGGATCTGATCAAACTTCATCTTGTGTTTGTGTCTTTATCATCTATTTTAAATCCACTGAAACTGTCCACATACTGTGACATTAAACTAAAGTTTCATGCCACAAAAACACAATAAAGATGTGCAGGACACGTTAAACAACAACTATTATGACAAATTAAATTCAGAGGGACGTCTGATATAAAAATAAAAAACATATTCAAATGGTGCAAGAGGAGAATAAAAGTGTTTTAGTGTTTAAAGTTTATTTTGTATAAAAGCAGCAGTGCTGTTTGAACTCAAGCTGCTATAAACTGTGAAGTTACTTCATTTAAGTTTTCACATTTTCTGCTTCTACCTCACAACACTTCATCATCTTTACTCAACATGATGATGCTGTGATGCAGATTAAACAAGCCAACATGTTCATTAACAACAATAATGATCCAATAATCTACTAAACCTCTGTGATGTTTTTGTACTTTGATGTCAGTAAGATGTTAAATGCAGGACTTTTACTTGTAGTTGAGTATTTGAACACTGTTGTGATATGTGATAAATATGATGTGAATATTTCTTGAATGAACAGAGTGACTGAAGATCTGCTGCACTGTGTTTGACTCTCTTTGTCTTCAGGATCCTGCAGCAGCGCTCACAACAGTTTTAGGGGTTAAACAGTGAACAGAGTGTGAATTCTAACCAGAGACGGGCAGTCATTTAATACTGCAAAGGTGAAGGAACATAAAAATGACATTTCTGATGAGAAACTGTTACAAAATGTTATAATATTCACAAATTTTAACGTTTTCTGAGGAGAAGTGACAGAAATGTGACATTTATAACCAGAAAGTTTCATCTGATTTCAATCATATTTAATATTTCTCAAAGTTTCTGAAAATAAATAAACAAAGCAAATGAAGACAAAAGTTCAGCTGTAAATTGAAGTTTTTCTGAAGCCTGAACGTGTTTGTTTTCACGTGATAAATTCATTTTATTTGAACATTTCATTGATTTAAATTTGCCACTTTATGTTTTATTTGGATACATTTGATGAGCAGGTATTTGTAATTTGTAATCGGATACTTTTTGTTGTGTTTGTGTCCGTTTGTGACCTGATCAAAGTACTGATGAGTTTATTATGTGGTGAAATATGAGGCCCTTTAGGAATAATTCAGTGATTTCTCCTCAGGGAGGATTATTAACACCGCCCCCCCTCCTCCCCCCTCCCTCCTCCCTCTGTCTCCTGATTGGCTCCGCCCCCCTCCTGCCTCTGACCCCCCCTGTATATAAAACTTTTCTGTGTGAAGGCTCCTGAGTCTTAGACGCCAGAATGGAAACGCTCCTCGGTGCGCTCACTGGCACACCTCCCTCTCCTCCTCCTCATCATCCTCTTCATCTCCTCCTCCTCGTTGATTGCGCAGCGGCACTCCGGCAGCAGCCCGGCGGGAGTCTCCTCCAGGACCGAGCGAGACGCATGTAGAGAGCGAAGAAGAAGAAGAAGAAGTAGTAGTAGAAGAAGAAGAAGTGAGGATGATGATGAGATCTGCGCGCAGACTGACGGATTGAAGGTGAAGGATGTTCAGGTGGGGTTCGGATGCGGCTCCTCTCGGCTCGTGTTGGAGTTTGTTGCAGCTGGAGTTGATGCTCATCCATGAAACCATGACGCGTTTTCTCACTCAGGTGAGGCTGTTTGAGTGAAGCTGCGCAGAAACAAAAGTCTCTAAAAACAGGAGTAAAGAGGACTCTGCTTCCTGAGAATGACCAAAGACATCCAGAGGACGATGTAACTCAAACATTTCCAGCTCAAACATCTTCGACTGGTTGGAAATAAACTGCTTCATTGTGCGTCAGAGCCGCGCGGAGCCGTTACGCATGGAGACGGCGCGGCGCTGAGCGCTGACTTTCTGCCTCTTCTGTTTCTTTTTGTGATTTTAACTCGAACAAAAGAGGGAAAAAAGTGATTCTTCTCCTCCTCGAACAGAAAATGAGTAGCTGTCTCCTCCGACTTGCACTCTTCGTGGCTTGCGTCCTCTCCATCCGCTGCACCGCTGCGCCCGACGGCGCAGACGCGTCCCGGGATACCTGCGCGTCCTGCGGCGGCGTCGCTCAGCCCGAGGACCCCGAGTCGGGCCGCCTGAACGTGGACTTCTTAGAGGCGGTGAAGAGGCACATCCTGAGCAGGCTGCAGATGCGGGAGAGGCCCAACATCACGCACCCGGTGTCCAAGGCGGCCATGGTGACGGCGCTGCGCAAGCTGCACGCCGGGAAGCTGCGGGAGGACGGACGGGTGGAGATCCCCAACCTGGACGGACACCCGATGAGCAACGAGGTGCTGGAGGAGAGTTCCGAGATCATCAGCTTCGCAGAGAAAGGTGCGTGATGGAAGCCCCAATTCAAGTTTTTTATGGGGAGAAGTGACACAAATCTGACATTTGTGACCAGAAAGTTCCACCCAATGTTGATCAAAATTTATATTTTTCTCCAATTTTCCGAAAACAAACCACAAAAAAGTGAACTTAACACAAATTTAGGGTTAAATTAAATTTTTTCTACAGAGAAGTGACAAAAGTCTGACATTTCCAACAAGAAACTTCACTGAAATTTCATATTTTTCACAGATAATCTTGGATCAAACAATAAAAAACAAAAATGTTCAAGCTTAAATTTACATTTTCATGAGGAGAAAAAACAAAAACCAGACATTTCTGACCAGAAACGTCAATCAAATTTAACATTTTAAAGTTTGTGATTTTGCAGAAAGCTTTTTGTTTGAATGTGGTTTGGTGTTTGGTGGATGGAGAGCAGAGGAGCAAAGATCTCCCACCGACGTGTCGACTTATTTAAGTTTTTATGAAGAGAAGTGACTCAAAACTGACATTTCTGACCAGAAACTTCCACTTGATTTTGACAAAATTTTATATTTTTCACTAATTTCACTAATTTTTCACACAAAATGCAAATTCAGCCATTGAAGTGTCAACTTATAACAACCAAATTAAGAAAAAAAAGTTGATTTTCACAAAGAAATTTGGAATAATTGTGCAGAATTAAACATGCAGACATCAGTTCACGGTGTCTGTCACATCCTGCAGGGAGAGAGGAGCCGACTTCACAACAAGAAGGTGATTAAAATCTAAAGAAAGCATCTTCTCATCGTCCACTTTCTCTACAATCTGTCATTTACAGCCTCAGTTCAAATCAAAAAAACCTCTTAGCAGAGAGAAAAACCAGCATCAGGCAGGATTTATGAATGAAAGTGTTAAAGTGAAGCTGAGTCTGCTGTGAATGAGCCTTTTCAGGGTTTGATGTGGTTCTTCTGAAACTCTGAAGCTTTAACACGTCGTCGTACTCGTGAAACTCGATATGTGAAATGATATTTGATGCATGTAGTGAACATCAGCCAACTCTGCTCGCTGTGTGTGTGTCTTTATATACTGACTGAATGAGAAACAACCCAGGGGACATGCTGATGTTGAACAGATGTTGATACAGGGGCCTGAACACCCGCCAAAATAAAAGCAGAGACGGAGCAGAGCTGCTACCTGCAGGATCATTTTTGACACCACAGCAGTTCGACTTTGTCTCCTTTTGCTAAAATTGGTCAAATTTTGTTTGTAGTTTGGTGGACGGTGAGTTGAGGCGTCAGCTGGTTAGATTTTAAGGTTTTCTTTAAATATACTTTGGTCTGTCATCATATGTTGGTTGATGTCAGCGTAAAAGTCTCGTCCGGCTCCCTGAAGTCGGACAAACTTCTGCAGAAGTGAGTCCTGATTCCGTCTAATTTACCGTCTTGTTCAGTTTGTCTCCTGCCGCTGCTTATTTATTATGTCAGTCAAAAAACTTGAAAAAGGATGTTACTGTTTAGAAAGATGGATTTAAAAAAAGAAAACTTTGAATGCAGTTTGGTGGACGGAGACAAACAGGTAAAAAGTGATCAGACTCTGAGTGTCGTCTGGTGGATGGAGACAAGATGCTGACCGGGCGTTTCTTCCATTAAAAGTGAGATTTTTAAGTATGGCTGCGTTCATGTGCTCCAGAGAAAGTTGGACATCTGGGCCTCCTGGCTTCTCCCCCAGTGTTGTGTTCATTTTCCTAGAAAACCCAGCGGCACACAAACATAAACTCAGCTCGGTGTCGGCGGAGGTTTCGCTCCCCACTGAGAGCCTTTTAGTTTCAGATGTTTCTCTCTGTGGCCGCTGTGTTGCAGACCTTCCACCTCGGCGCCGCGCGCCTGCCAGTTGGCTGCGTTAGCGGCACTGAGCGGCTGTCAGCGGGGACATGGCACGGCGACAAGGCTCAGAGGAACAATTTACTCTGAAAGGAGCCGGCCTGAAAATGATCAACGGCACCACCTGCTTCGCCCACGTGTGTCGACGGCGCTCGCTCACTCGCTCGCTCGCTCGGCGGAAACATCTGCTTTCCACATCAACAACTCGCCGCTTCACGTCGGCACTCAGAGCTGTTATTGTGAAGCTCATCATGTCATGTGTGTGAGTGTTTGTGTTGTAGTATCTCAGCCTTTGTGCCTCTGTCATGTCTTTATGTGCGTCTTTGTGCGCGTTATTGATGTTTGTGTGTTTCTACGAGCGTCTGCGTTGGCGTGTACATGCATCTACATGCAGCATGTTGTGTGCTTATGTGTGTGTGTGAGTGTGTGACATGGCAGGGTTGTGTTGAATCAGTCCCCTCAGTATAAGGTCAGAGCTTTTGTGTCGGCCGTCGTGCAGCCTGAATGCAGATTGACGGGCTGAACCCTGCAGCCTGGCACCCCATTAGAATTCACAGTGTGTGTGTTTGTGTGTGTTTGTGTGTGTGTGTGAGGCTCTATATGAACAAACACAGCGACTCGAGTGCGTGCTGGTGGTTTGTTGCATCACAGTGATGTTCTATGTGTCACAGTTTGGAGCTGAAAAGCTTCTCATGAATGAAACGTTTGTGGAAACCAGTGAGAATCAAGAACTGAGTGTGTGTTTGTGTAAATGTATTTTAGACACCTTCACTTTAAGTGTGCGCTATATTTAGAACGTTTTCACCTCTTTACTTTGATGACTGACAGCTTTTTCTGACAGGAAACCACCGTTAAAGAAGTCAGATATTGTTCTCTCTCCAAACCAACCAAACTCCAGAGGAGAAATCAGTCATTTTACCTCCCAGAACACAGGAGCTGTTGGTCTGCTGCTGCCTCCATCTGTTAGCTTGTTTGTGTTATTATGTGACTTCAGTGAATTTGAACAAACCCTTTAAAACACAGAAGTCACACAACAACAGAAGAAGAAGCAGAGGTGTGAGCTGATTAGATTTTGTGGTTTCTTTCTTTCTAGAGAGACTGATTTTTTTTTTTAAATGCTAAAATGATGAATGTATTTTGGTGGATAGAGAACAAGTGACTTATGGTGAATCAGAAGTCAAACTCCTGCTTTACATCCACCAAAGTTTTAGCAAGTTTTTCTGCAGAGTAAAATTCTCCCTCCATCCACCAAACTACATTCAATAATTTAGCTATTTTTAAATCTTTTAAAACAAAATCTAATTTCCAGTGTCCAAGTTTTACTCAGAATCTTGTGTATAAAGTGACTTACATATTTTACACTGCTTCATTTTTTAAATGTTGTGATCACTTAGCAATTTGCACCCCAAAGCCCCAAACAACCCACTCCACCAGAAGGTCATATTTTTATATTTTATCACTTGAGATAGCTCTTATATGTTCCTGCAAGTTTTGTTTAAATCAGGCAGTAATTTAAAGGAAATTCTTCTACAAATGAATCCCTGCAAATCAGCAATTGCTTAATTAATAAACTTGGAAGAGAGTTTTTCCTCGCCGCTGTCCCCACATGCTTGCTCATGGTAGGAAAAGTTTGGTCTCTGGAATAAACATTTTCTGCAGGTTTTCCTTAAATCAAGAAACTCTTTTAAGGAAATTCTTCTGCAAGTCAACAGCTGCTTATAAACTTTAGTAACCCCAAGTTTTTCCTCGCTGTTCTTGCCCAGTGCTTGCTCATGGTGGGAGCTGTTTTTCTACACTTGGTACCAGATTACGTGAATGTTTTCAGGAAAGTTCTGGAGCATTTAGTGACACGTAAAACAAAGCATTATTCATCATGCTTTTCCCTCCAACATGAATAAAATTGTATGAGAATTATAGAATATTTTAGAGGAAATGTATTTTATTGCTGAAATCCCAAAAATTTCCTCAAGAGCATGACTTCAGCGTCTTCAAACGAAGCTGCGGCTGCGACGAGGCTTTGATGAAATACAGAAGAGAAAAAAAAATCCTCCTCTGTTAATGAAAAAAGAGAAGGAAGTCATTTAACCATTTAAACTCCAGAGATATTAACTTCCTCATGTGACGTCAGAACAGAAGAGAGTCAGCAGTTCTGTAGCCACAGATTTCTAACGAAGGGTTCTCGCAGAACGTCTTCGGAGCAGCACGCTGTGGTTTATTTATCTGTCTGTTATCCTTCACTAAACATTTGTCACCAGAAAGAAATCAAAACCTAAATATTTGCCTGATGTAACGTGGAGTCCGGTCGGAACAGCTGCTGTCTTTCTTTTGGCTGTTTTGACACTTTCTGATCACTTCAGATTAATTAGAGCCAGAAAAAGTTTTGTTTTTTCTTCTGTTGAGCAGTTTGGAGTTTATCTTGTCCCGGAGTTCATGTGAGGAATCCACCGTCTCCTCATTACCATGTCAGACAATGTAGCTGCTCGTCTGTGACAAATGAATTCTCTCTCAAACGTCAATTAACTGTCCTGCTCCGTCTCATTGTCAGGAGGACAACACAGTCAGGGGACTTAACGGGACACTTCTGATTATCTGAAGTAGAAAAAAATCTGATCAGAACAGGCTTCTGCTCTCCATCCACCAAACTACAGTCAATTTTGTTTGATTTTTGTAAAAATCTGCTCAGTTGTTTCTGTTACTGTGTGACTGCAGAGATTCATTTATCGTCTCTTTGCTCCCCACAGTTTACAATAAGCGAGGAAGTCTTTTAGGTTTTATCAGTTTGATATGAATACGTGGTGACAGAAATCTGCACCTGCAGCTCAACTCAACCCGTGTTTTCGTTTTTGTGGTGCACGTTATCTCTCCTGATTTCTATCTTCCCGGGTGTCTGCGGCGCTCTAATCTGCAGCAGTGTGATCTAACATCCAAGCTGCTGAGTAATGACTCGGAGATTAGCGCGTCTCGTGATGGATGAGGTAATGCTCGTGGCTAAAAAGCACAACGCGGCAACAAAGTCTGATTCCTGTAAAACTTTGAATCATCTTTAATACTTTGTTTTGTACCTCAGTGCTGATGCAACTTGCAGTACATGAAAGTTTTTTATGATGTGTGGTTGGTTGATCTTTTCCTGGTAAAATAAAAAAACAAAAAAAAGAACCTCTGGTTTAAAGGATGCGTTCTGTTTTGCAACTGTTCAGCCACGAAGTTCATCCGCTGGACTCTGTGTCCTTCTCGCTCTGATTTCTCCACGAACTGTCAGGCTCAATTTCTCTGGCTCGGCTTGTCTCAGAGTTCAGGAGGTTCAGACCTGATGAATGACTCTAATCTTCTTCGCCTGTCAGCTGTCAATCAGCCCCTCCATGTGTTTGCACCGCTGCGGCCTCGTGGTTACGAAAGCACAAGGTGATGTGAAACTTGTGGTCCGCACTTGAGGAATTTAAAAATAAAGTCAAAGTTAGCCGGAGCAGGTTTGATCCTGGTAACAGCCACTGAAAACTGTAAGGACATAAAGTGTCCAACACAGTAGATTAAGTTTTCACCATTTTACTTTAGCATTAGACTTTTCCAACTGGAAGGTGCAGCTAGATAAGTCAAATATCATTATTTCTCTCTACCAAACTCCATAAGCAAAATCAGAAATTTTACTTCACAGAACTACAAAGCTGCAGGTCCACTGCTGCCTTGATTGGTTAGATTTTGGGGTTTCTTTGATTATAATTTGGCCGTCATGTGTTGGTTGTTTCCAGTGTAAATGCCTCTGTTGCCCTCCAGAAGTCAGGAAGTTGTTGTCAGTAGTTCACTGCTGATCTGGTCTAAATTTGCTAAAATTCTGAATGTAGTTTGGTGGATGGAGAGCTAAAGCATGACACTTAAACTGATACAGAAGTTTTTTTTAACCC
Organism: Lutjanus campechanus; assembly: GCA_027495735.1. Taxonomy (NCBI): domain Eukaryota; kingdom Metazoa; phylum Chordata; class Actinopteri; order Lutjaniformes; family Lutjanidae; genus Lutjanus; species Lutjanus campechanus. The sequence goes on from JAJHUR010138689.1 coordinate 8,757, forward strand.
CATCCACAACTATCAGCTTATTTGTTCACTATAGTTAGAATATTTTCTCCTCTTTACGTTGTTGTCAGACAGACATTTCTGATGTGTTAAATAAGCCATAAATCACTGAAACCAGGAGTTGTTTGTCTTCTGCTACACTGATGTGTCAGTTTGTTTGTGTTATTGTGTGACTTTGGTGAATCAGAAGTCAAACTCCTCCTTTCTATCCACCAAAATACATTCATTATTTTAGCATTTTTAAATAAAATCAGGCTCTCTAGAAAGAAAGAACCCCCAAAATCTAATCAGCTCATGCTTCTGTTTCTTCTTCTCTTCCTGTGTGAGTTCTGTGTTGTAAAGGTTTAGCTCAGATTCACTGAAGTCACACAACAACACAAACAAACTACCAAGTCGATGCAGCAGTAGACCTGCAACTCCTGTGTTCTGCGAGGTAAAATGACTGATTTCACCTCTGGAGTTTGGCTGGTTTGGAGAGAGTGATTGGTTTCCTGTCAGAAAAGTCAGTCTAACAGCAAGATAAAGCTGTGAAAATATCCTAAATGTCATTACTTAACTTCCTACACCGGTACTCCTGCTGCTTCTCCAAACTGGGGGCTCTTCAACCACAATAATACACTGACCATGGAGAAGAACCTCATATAACCCCACTTCAAATAATCCGAACTGCCCCTTTAAAGAGGCCAATGCTCCTGGTCCTGAGTGTGCCGAGTCCTGTTTCATCACACCATCCATTATCCAGGAGTACTCTCAAGATATTTACATGTCTCCGCTCAAGATCAAAACTTTATCCTCGCTTAATGGGAGCACTGGCTTGCAGAAAGGCACAAAATGAAAGCTCAATAAATGAAGAGATGAATTGCAAATACATACGGAGCTTCTCGGATAAAAACAGTCCTTTCTCTTTGCTTGCTTGGTATTCATTAGTTGTGGGAAAGTTTCGAGGGTAACAGGAGGGGAGAAATCTGTATAAACTCATCTCTGACTTTATTATAAAGACGCCGATTGTGATTTTTGTTCCTAAAAGGTTTGAATCCCCCAGTTGCCCTCCGTTCCAAACCTTTTAATCGTCCCACAAATGAGCTGATGGTCCTTAAATAAAAAGCCTCTGACCATTTGCAGTCCGCTGCCGGAGCGGCCACGGCTTCTGAGAAGCAGCTAATGTCATGTAAATGGTTTTTCTTGCGTCTTCATTCTTCCAGTTTGTTGCTGCATCTCCCCGCGCTGCCGGGCCCTGCGACGTGCTCTCAGGCCTCATTGTGGGGACAGTTAGGCTCCATAAGATCTCATTTTCAGGCAGCATTCAACGCAAAGCCTTTGAACCTTTGTGTGCCGCTCTCTTAAGCTCCCCCCCACCACCACCACCACAAACCCCTCTGTCTCATATTTGGGCTGATTCGGAGGCCAAGTGGCCCTGCGCCCAACGCCTTCCTGTCACAGTCCGTAGGATCTGTGCTGCCACCCTGAACTGAGGGGACGCCGGGGGCCTGTTGTCTTACTTTAAGCTGTTCCCAAGTTCACCACTGCCCCCCCTCAGAGCTCAGTCCTCTTTGCAACCGTCCAGTTTTCAACCTGACACGACTGTCCATCTTGATTTAAATGTCCAGATGTCTGGTGGCTGTTTAAAGTCGTAAAAGTCGAGAAATATTTTAGTTTAGACGACCAAATATAAGACTGTAAGAACATTAAACCAGTTTCTCCTCAACTGACTGATATGTTTATGACAGATCAGCATGTTTTTTGAAGAAAAGTTTAAGAAATAAGACTGAAGGGTTCCATTAGGAACCCTTTTCTTCCAAAGAACCCTTTGTGGAAGAAAGATTTCTCTCAGGATTGTTGAAATCCTTCTCAGTAGAACCCCCTGGGTGGCATGGATAAAACCTTGGATTCTACAAGAGTTCTCAGCAGAAACCCCTGAGAGGGTTCTGGATGCAACCATTACACCATAAAGGGTAGAACCTCTCATGGGGGGATCTGGGTGAAACTGATGGCTCTAGAGACAACCCTTTATGTTGGGTACTAGTTGGAACTCTTTGAAAGGGTTGCAAGTGTAACCTTTATAAAAGGTTTTCCAAGCAACCAAAAGGGTTCTCGTATGGGGACTAACTGAAGAACCATTTATGGTTCTACTTAGCACTTCTATTTCTAAGAGTGTAGGAAATAGAATGTCATTTTTAGGTTGTCATTCTAACACAAAGAAGCCACTTATTAACTTTAGTTTCTCTAAATATTGCACACTTTCTGCTGACTAAGTCTTTCTCTGTAAGTTTGAGGTCCCACATGTTTTCCTGAACTTTTCTGAGGTTCTGAGGTCCTAAAATCAGCTTAATTTGAACATTCAGTGTTTAATTCAGTCTGTTGTACCTCCAACACAGGGTCTTGTAGTCCTGCTTTATAAATAATCAAATTCTCTCATGTGTGTTTGTTCCTCAGATGATGTGGTGACCTCCAAGTCCAGCCTGTTCTTCCTGATCTCCAACGAGGGGAACCAGAACCTGTACGTGACGCAGGCCACCCTCTGGCTCTACTTCAAGCTGCAGCCGTCTCCGTTGGAGGTGCGTCCGAGGCGGAAGGTGACGGTGAAGGTGTACTACCAGGAGCCCGGCCTCGGCAGCAAGTGGAACCTGGTGGAGAAACGGGTGGAGCTGAAGCGCAGCGGCTGGCACACCTTCACGCTCACCGACGCCGTCCGGTTGGTGTTTCAAAAGGGCGACCGGCGCCAGAACCTGGACGTGCGCTGTGAGGGCTGTGAGGCTGAGGGGGTAGTGCCCATCCTGCTCAACCACAACGACGAGTCCCACCGGCCCTTCCTGGTGGTGCAGGCGCGGCAGGTGGACAACAAACACCGCATCCGCAAGAGAGGGCTGGAGTGCGACGGCAGCAGCAGCCTGTGCTGCCGCCAGCAGTTCTACATAGACTTCCGGCTCATCGGCTGGAACGACTGGATCATCGCGCCGTCGGGCTACTTTGGGAACTACTGCGAGGGGAACTGTCCGGCCTACATGGCGGGCGTCCCCGGCTCGGCGTCGTCCTTCCACACGGCGGTGGTGAACCAGTACCGCATGCGGGGGATGAGCCCGGGCTCCATGAACTCCTGCTGCATTCCCACCAAGCTCAGCACCATGTCCATGCTCTACTTTGACGACGAGTACAACATCGTCAAGCGGGACGTTCCCAACATGATCGTGGAGGAGTGTGGCTGTGCTTGAGTACGTTTTGTTCTTGTTTATTTAAGGTGGAACTGAAGAACTTAACTGTAAACAGATTCACGATATTACAACGAAAAAAATGAATATAGAAACAGAATATTTATGGACGACGGAGAAAAACATGCGCACACACAACCTCATCCACACATATCTACACACCCTCATGTATGCCTGCACAAAAACTTGTATATATATTTATGTTTGTTGATATATTTCGTTATATTCTCTGGTGGAAGACATTCGGTCTTTTTCAAAGGGACGTGAAGAGTTCTCTTCCAAATCTTTAAATATCCACTATGGAAAACAATCAATCTCTGAAATTAAATATCTCTAAGATAGTGAGTGAGGATCTGGTTTGCTAAAGTCTTCTGTAACCTACTAGCCTTGACAAAGCAGCATCAGTCACGTTGTTAGAGTCGGTACCACTTGTTTAGAAGTGTGTATCTCTTCTTGGAGTTAAACTCTTCATGTGTAGAAGATAAAACCCAACCTTGAACATGAAAACGACGTCTCCAGAGGAGGTGTAGGGAGCCTTACATGAGTCACAAAGAAGGTTGGGGGTGATTCAACTATGCCTCTTTCAAAGAGTGGTGTGTGCAAACACGTGGGACGAGCACTGAAAATGTTAAAACACCAGTCAGACTTCACCAACGCGCAGCACTTCTGGCCAGGAGTCACATGCACACAACTACGTCTTACAGAAACTTTGTTCCAGAATACAACAGAACATTTGGACGCATTCCGGAAATGGATGGAAACAGCATCTGTAGAGACTTTAAACAAGGTTCCTGTCACAGATAATCCTAAAAACTGACGACTACAAGGTAGACTTGCCAACGTGAGGTGTTCATTAATGTCTAGAGGTTGTGTTTACGATCACTGATCACTCTGGATTCTTCTCTTTTCATTATCTTCATCGCTGAGGAAGCTCCATAGCATGTTTCTGAAAGTTGGGAAGGTACCGCTATCAGAGGGAATGGGTTGCCCTAACTTCTCATGGGATTACTACAGAGCGAAAAGAGCAAAGGGTTGTGGGGAGGAATGGATGTTTTGATAAAACATTTCCCTGAAATTTCTCATTTGTGCACTCAGATTTCTCATTTCTGTTTTTCTAAATTGAGGAATTTGCAACCTCAAATATGTGAGATATGAACATTCTTTGGGTTTTTGCTGTTAAAGTCAACACTGACTTATTGTTAGCAAAGGCAACGGCGTATTCTCTACGAACTGCACCTTTATTTACTTCCTGTCAATGCTAACATAACGTACCTTTCTTATTGTGATTTTGTCATCATTAAATAAGTTACTTGTCACAGTTAGCTTGGTACAAATTGTTGATAATATTTACTGTTTGTTTTGTTTATAGTGTTTTTGAGCATTTTGACAATCACCTGAGCAACATTAGCTAGTTAGCATCGTCATCTTCATAAAACTCACTAGAAACTTCTTGGTTTGTCTTTCCAATGTTCCAACAACCTCCAACACAGGTTTGGTCTAAATGATCCTAATCCTCCAAGTTAGACGTAAAAATATCAGGACAGAGTGAGAGAAAGGTCAGAATATTTTCAGATCTAACTCTGTGAATGAACGATTTATTTTGACCAAACCAGAGCTGGTGATTGTTGAAATAGTGGAAAGACGAATGAAGATGACGATGCTCGTTAGCTAATATTGCTAACATAATATCGCTTATGGTCATCTAAGACTCTGAGGTGATTATCAAAATGCTTAGAAACACTATATACAAAAGAAACAGTAAATACTATGAACAGTTTGTAGCAAGCTAACTGCTAACAGTGAAGTAACTGTAGGATGAAAAAGTTTGCAGGCGAAGGAAACGTTACAATAGTGTTGACAGGAAGTAAACATGGAGCTTTTAACACAGATATATGTCTCACTACAACATGCAAGTAGAGAACTGCTCTGCACCACGAGATAGAAGGGAGGGGAAATTGTTTGAGTGCACAATTTAGCATTTAAGGGAACAGTCCACCAAGATTTTTCCTCTACTGGAATCCGAAGATGTTAACAGTCCATTAAGAACCCAGACCTTGTCCTCATCCAGGTCATGGTACTTGTTAGGAGCTGTCGTAGTCAAATGGACCTGCTCGAGGTTCTTGAAGATGCTTCACCACCTTCACGGATTAAACATCTTTAAGAACATCAGGCAGGTCCAGTTGCCTGTGACAGCTCCTAACGGGCATCCAAAGACTAAATAAGGTCTTGTCTTGACAGAACTTGGCGAACCAAACTTCCACCCTTCCTCCTTGGTCTTTGCTTTCCAAGGACTTCGCCATCTTCTCCTCATGACATGGGTAGAACTTCTATAGCGTGTGACCAGCGCATGAAGGTGTAAAGAACATCAGGAACGACCTCACATTCATCCGTTTTTGTTAACATTTGGATATTACAAGTTAAACCTCCCTTCACCTTCCTTCAGCTTCCAACTGTTCAAATCAGAAAAAACAAAATCTCCCATTCCAGTCAGCGAAAGTGAAAAGTTGCCATATTGCTCAGTTTAGTGATGGTGCAGCTTCGCACTCCCCGACGCACACTTCGATAGCACTTGCAGATTGAAATGCCTTTAATGAGCCCTATGTGGCGCACCATCGCCCACAGTCCTTCTAAAAGAAATAAGTGCCGCATGAGCTATGCAATGTATAGTATTTACCCACAAACCAGACAAGCTGAACTTAAGCTCTTCTGACAAACTATCACCAATACTTGAAATGTAAGTGTGGCAACACGGGGACAGGTCGCGCTTTGGAGAGGAGGCAGAGAGGAACCCGACGAAATGCTGTCGCGTGTCCGATTGAAAATGTGTTTCTGGTTTAAGATGGTGAATCCGGTGCAGCTCGATCCAGATCCACTCAAAACAAGTCCGAGACTGAAAAACCCAGCAGGAAATGATTAGTGATTTCAAAATAAAACCCCAATAAAAATCTTTACAATTAATGCTACCTAATGTTGAACAGAACCAGCTCAAGAACCAGTGGAAAAGGGTCCCCTGGGGGTTCTACTGGGACCCTTTTTTAAAAAAGGGTTCCTCAGAAGCAAATGGTTCTGAGTCCTTCTGAAACCTTTATTTCTAAGAGTGTACAGAAGCATCTTGTGCCACAGGTCAGAAAGATTCAGTCTTGTCGGGTTTTTTCAAAGATGAGTTCCACTTCCTGGCTGTAATCGTCGAGTGAAACCTCTAAAAAGAGGCTAACTGGGGCTAACGTTGACCCACATGTGATGCCTGAATAGTGGATTTGGTGTCTAAATGAAAGCGTCCCTGCGGGGTTCCCATCACGGCCTGCATGTTCGGCACCGAAACACACTTTGAGACACAGTTTTCAGCCTCAGTCACTTTGACATCACTTTGATATTTTCACTTACACTCTGCTCTCATTTAAAAGGCTTCACCACCACCAGGAACATGTTTTCAGACAAACGCCTCCTCCTCCTCCTCCTCCTCCTCCTCCTCCTCCTCACGCCTCCTGTCCGACGCCGACCTCCACCCTGCCTGCCGCTGGAATCCTTCGCTTGTTCTTCAAAGCGAACGGTTGTTAGAATATTTGCACTGAGGAGCTGCGTGACTAGTAATAAGTAAAAATGAAATAAATAGAAACTGCCATTGAAAAAAAAAGTTATTTTTATAGAAGCAAAATTGAGCTCTGTTCAAATGTATTATACCGAATCATGGAACCAAAGAGGCCAAGAGGTTTAGCTATTGAACGATGGCGACGCCGTCGTGTTTTTGTTGTAAATGACTTTGTGACAGTTAAAAGAGGCCTAAACACTGTATCAGGGTATAATATCAGTCCATAATCTGCTTAATCTCTTTTCTATTTTGTACCTAGACATGGAATATTTCATATTTTTTCATCAAATTTACTTAAATATTCCTAGTTTTCTTTCTTCTTTTTGTTAGCGCTCGTTACAGAATCATTTAGAGTAAAAAAAAAAAAAAAGCACACGCCATCTGATCCCTGTACAGTCGATGTAACATATGAATTATGCTTTTGAAATATTTTGTTCTTTGTTATTGTTGAAAATAAATTTCTTATTACCAATTGTATGGAGGTGTTGTCGTGTCATGAGACTGGATACGAGTTCCTGGAGTAAGAAAGAACAAACGCAGAACCAACACTGCTCAGGTTAACAGAGTTCTACTTAGAATCCAACGTGAAGGGTTATACCTAGAACTGTATACATATGTTCCAGTGATCTAAGACACACTCAGGGGTTCTAACAAGAACACTTTTATGATCCAAGCATTTTATCTCAAACACACTTTCAAATGTTTTAGAACCAATCAAGGAGGTTCTATTGAGAACCTTTTTATATTCTGAGGGTTTTATCTAAAAAACTCTCAGGGGGTTCTACCAAGAACCCTTTTATGACCTGAGGGTTTTATCTAGAACACACTTGGGGAGTTCCACCAAGAAACCTTTTTTATTTTAAGGGTTCTAGCTAGAGCACATTCAGGTGGTTCTACCAGGAACCTTTTTATATTTCAGGGGTTTTATCTAGAACACACTCAGAGAGTTCTACTGAGAATCTTTTTATATTCCAAGAGGGTTCTATTTAGAACCTAGTTATCTTCCAGGGGTTTTATCTAGAACACACTCAGGAGGTTTTACCAGGAACCATTTTATATACCAAAGGTTTTATCTAGAATCTCCTGAGAACCCTTTAATATTATAGTACAAAGAACTCTTGAACCCACCCAAAAGGGGTTCTTTGTAAGACTAAAGGTTCCATTAAGAACCCTCAGTCTCACAAAGAACCCTTGACAAACCCTGTCTTCAGTGGGTTCTGGGTAGAACCTGAGCCCCTCAGTAAGAACCCTTATTTTACAGTCTGTCTGTTAGAACACTGAAGGTCTCATTTTAAAGATGGCGTCTGTTAAACCAGCTGTTGTTGTTCCTTCTTATCACAGGATACTAAACATTCAGCTGACGTCACACGTTCTTCTGAAGAACCTCAGCGAGTTCTCGCCCTCTCGCCCTGTCGGTTCTTCTGCCCACACGTGTTGACATCTTTCAACATTTTATGATTCCCGGCGGGAGACGACGAAGCTCAGAAAAATCCTGTTTTTATCAGAGAAGTTGACGTCAGAGGGTTTTTCCAGACGGATCATTAATCTTATCATAATATTATTATGTCACCAGAAGAAGATTTAGTTTTTCTGAGGTGAAAAGACGAATTCATATTTTATAAATCTGCCTCATCTGTCTTAAAACATGAACATATCTAAAAATATTAAATACATGTCCTAATTATTGAAGTTATTTAATAATAACTTTTATAATATAAGTGATCAGAAATTAAAATAAAGTTTTGTTCACTTTTTAGCTAACTAGCACTTAAAAAAAACTTTATAGCTAGAAAACAATATGCTCTTTGTTGTTTGTTTTTTAGCTAAGCAGCAAACAAAAACTTTTTAAACCTGATAACAAAAGCTGCAATCTTTTGTTAACTTTTTATTCAGCTAGCAAACATTATCATGTTTTTTTTTTCTAAGTAGTAAACAAGATAATGCGTTGTTAAATTTTGTTTTAGCTTGCTAGCAAACAATCTAACCTTTTAAAATCTCTTGACTAGCTAGAAGACAACGCAACCTGTCATTTACTTCTTAGCTAGAAAACAACGATTTCCTCGCTTGTTTACTTATCAGGTCACAATAACATTAATTCTTTTTTTCCCAGCCAGCATCTTCATATTGATTAAACTCTATTTAGATCCAGTCTAGATTTACTGATTTAAACCTAGTTTTGCTAAACTCTGGTTTGGACTCATCTCTGATTAAATCGATCTTTGTTGGTGAAACCCAGTTTGAAGTACGTATATTTTGATGCTAACATGTTGCTAAGTCCTACTTTTACTCAAGTAAAATTTTGAATCCGGGACTTTTAACTGTAACATGTTGTCTTTTATTTGTTTTATTTTTATTTTGGAGAACCTCTGACTTCATCGTGTCTCTCCTGAGAACAAACCTCAGCGGCGGGTGAAGCAGTTTCCTCGGGGCTGGGAGTTAGAACAGAACAATCTATAGAACTCAGTCTATATGTGTCCATTCAGACACACAAAGGCTCTTAACAGGCCTAATTATACCTCAGCAAATCTCAGCAGGACTTCAGGGGTCAAGTGTTTGACCTCTGGGGTCACACCCTCCATGATTGGGAGGCGCAATGGACTACAAGTGGTGCAGCGTTAGCAATTAGCATTCAAGGAAACCCTTTTGTTGATTTAGTGTTTGTCCACAGCCAGAACGTGTAAACACGATCACACACACGACAGATAAACAAGAAATCAGACAGAAAGGTGAAGAAAATATCTGAACGGCTCAGAGGAGGAGAACGTCTCAACGCAGACGTCCATCAGAGGTCTAATTGCCTCTCAGAATAATCCGGTAAGTGTCGGGCGAAGTCAAGAGAAATGTTGTGGTTAAGTGGTGTGAAATGATACGTTTGAGAGAGAAAACAGTCGCCTCTTAATCTGACAGCTGACGAACGGACGAGTCAACTCTGACATCGTCTCACCCTGCTCAGGAATGAGACCGAGACGGAGACAAAAACAAAGACGGACCAAAAAAACAAAGTCAAGAAGAAAAACAACGAGAAATAAGTGTTTAACCAGCTAACACACAACGTTCCCATAACACTCCCAGAACGTTCTTTCAAGTTTCTATTTGGTAACCCTCCCGTGATGTTTTAACGTAACGTATCTCAAAACGTTCTAATAACCACACAATAACTTTTTAGGGGGGACAATTTTAATAAAGTTCCCCACAGGTTCCCAGTTGGAACCCACAATGTTCCAAGAATATTGCACACATGTTTTTGTTTAGCGTAACATTCCCCAAACGTTATGGAATTTTAATAACATTCCCCTGAGGTTCCTTATTTGTAGACTTTTAGGTAACCGTCCCACAATGTTCTAAAATTGTTGTACAGATATTTTTGTTTTTACACAACATTCCTGAGATGTTCTACTGACCACACAAAGTAACGTTTTTTGAGGTTAACTTATAAATGTTCCACTGAGGTTCTCTGTTGGTCACCTTTCAGCTAACCCTCCCACAATGTTTGAAGAACGTTGTGCAATTATACAGAACGTTCTGGAACTATAACCTGTTTACGTGTTTAATGTTAACATTGGAACATTCAACTAACCTTCTCAGAATGTTCCAGAAATCTTTCAATAAAGTCGGAAGCAGGAAAAACTTCACATCTTAACATCTAGGAAACATTAAGGGGAAACATTCAACTAATCTTCCCGCAACATTTTGGGAACGTAACAGTAATGTTACGTTCAAAGAACCTGTCAGCATGCTAATGATTAGCTGTCATGCTAAAGAGAAATTCAGTCTTTTCTAAAGAGCTCAGTGAGACTTCGCCCTTCCTTTGTAAAGTACCTGCCAACAAAAATTCTGCATTGATGATGTCCACAAGGGTTGAAATGTGTGTACAAGTGTACATGTGCACACATCATATGTTAGCTAACAGTTCATGCTAAAGGGAGCTAAACTGTCAGAGAACGACCAAACTAAAACAAAAAACTTTTTGTGTCCACAAGTGAACAAGAAGTGTGTAAGAAGAAGTGAAAATTTCACTATCTGCGTTTTCTCGGAGGCACCATCTAGTGGCCAATTAGAGGAACTGCAGCTGGAGGCACCGCACATCATCCAGCTGTGGTGGCTGCAGTTTCGTAAAAACAGAACGTTCTTCAAAACAAAAAGCTGCCACAGAGTCCAAACATCCTTCAGCACAAATCCAGAAGCGGTGATTCGAGTGCGTGTTGTCAAAGTGGCGGGCGTGCAGAGTAATTAAGCTGAGAGTTAGTCAATTATAGAGCGGACTTTGTGGCGATGTCAGATGACACACGAGAGCTGTTTTATCATGTTGCTCGGCATCAGCAGGTCCACCACAAAACACAGGAATGTTAATGAATAGATCCCCGGGGCGGCGCCGCGTGACACACACTTACTTCAAGTGAACATGCTGTCGTGAAGTTTGGCAGGCTAAAACTGTTATGTGTTTTGACAGCGTGGTGAGCTCTGACAGACACACGGAGCAGGACTCAGTGTGCTTTTGCTGCTGATTTACGGCCAATGAGACGCAGATCTAATTTGTTTCAGCGCTGGGAGACGTTATGAGTCATCAATCATACTTTTACAGATGTGACGAGGTACGGTGCCTGTCGCCCGGAGGGAAGGTTTGAAGGCTGCAGTGAAACAGGAGCTCACGTCTCACCACGCTGTAATTCCCCTCGTCAAATCAGATGATTGGATATGGTTCACAGACAGGGTTTAAAATAAAAAACGTAAGAAATAATCATCATACTTCAGATTGATAAACAACAGCAGGTGTCCTGACACGACTTATACTGAATAAATGTTATATAATATATTATAACAGACATTTATACAAAGAGGCCGACTTTGAGAAACTGTTGCATCAAAATTGTTGACTTTGACAAAAGTCTAAAATTAAAGAAGCTATAATATTAGCTGTGCTGCATCATTTATTTTATATAATTTTTAAATAATCGTCTCAGAGTTTGGGCCAAGATTTTCTACATTTTCAAGTTAAATGCATAAATCTGGTGCACTTTGAGAACTTAAGAAGCTACATCAGTGAAGAACGTGATGCTGTTGTAAACACATCGTAAACGAGACGCATTTCAAAATCAACTATAGCACAAGTTTGATCCACTAAAGAAAAGAAGCAAAACTCATCTGAATATGTCGGTCAACGTAAACGAGGAGACATCTCGCTAACATTAACGTAACGCTCAGAGACGGTCCTACGCAAGATTATTAATGGAAAACACCACAATTTATATTAAAAAGTCATAAATACATCTGTTGTGTCTGGCTAGTGTTAGCATGTTAGCAGATAGCTAGCATGTCACTGGTTAGTTTGCGTGTCACATCAGCTTCCAGCACCACCTGTTTCAGAAAGACCCACAACTGACCCTTCTTAAGTCCCGCCCCTTTCTGCTGTGTGCTTCAGTACCAGTTGAGTAAGTTTGGTACATTATACTTAGGTTGCAGCGACGTTACTGCAACTTTACAGCTGAAATGTTACGTTACTTGATGTTAACTGCAGCCTCCAGAAACTGGTGGAAACATCGGGGCAACATACTGGAGACAAAAGCTGCTGATGAAACTCTGGAATTTGACTTGGTGGGTTGTTACAACATAACGTGACGTTCCAGGAACATATATCGTAAAAATTAAACATTGCATTAGCAGGATTTGGTTTGTGAACTGGTGAGTATTTTAACTGCTGTAGATTTCAGCTTCCTCAGCGTGTTTATAGAAAACCTTTGGCGACGCGTTCACATTAATATGAAGTGACAAACCTGCAGCCCGCGGGGAGAATCAACGAGGCCTCTCCGACCACTTCAACCTGACGTTCCCGCAGGATGTTGGGAGTATCGACGGGGTTTTCCATCTGAGGAGAAGCAGGAGGAGAATTGATTAGCTCTCAGTGGAAACTGTGGAATTTCAAGGCCAAGCACAGGTAGGTGAAATCAAAAAGTCATTCTGAGTGTTGGAGTAGGATTCAAGATGTGGAAAAGCCTGATGTTACACTTCCTGTTCCAAACGCTGCACGTCCCAAAAGTTCATCCGTCAGTAATGTTAAAATGTGGAGGCTTCACCCCACAAAAGGTGCTATTAGTTCCTCAACTAATGGTTTAAAGTCACTTATTATCCCCCATTAAACATCGTAACTCACTCTAATTCTACCTCAGGTGTTGAAAAATGTCAACTCTGGTATGTTTCCAGGATAAACAGTGAACAATCACAGCTACAGTAGAAACTGGTTGACTCAGAGATGATAACAGAGATAAAACTCCACAGCTGACCCGAACCCTAAAGTTCCTTCCTTTCTTCTATCATTAATTACTTTTGTTTTTTCAACTGATATGAAAATTCCCTAAAACTGAGGAGAAAATAATTGTTTACAGTTTCATTGCAGGACTTTGGCTTGTAACCGAGTATTTTTCCACTGCGGTTTTGTTAAATCATGTCAAGTATTTGGGTACTTTTTCCACCGCTGGTTGCTTGTAATGTGGGTGATCCAGCATTTTTCTGCAGCCTGTTTCAGCGCCGTGAAAAACAGCCACTAAAACATAAACATAAACACATTTCAGACAAGTGGAAACTTTCTCAAACGAGGCCCATTATGTGGACGTGAAGCTCCAGCGAGCAGGAAACGGAGACGTGACAGCAGGTCTGAATGAGACGCGGTGATAGCAGCTGCCGGGGGAAGAGAAGAAGAAGAGGGATCGGAGGGGCGTCGCCGGGACGTTCTCATGTATTTATGGTGGAGAATGACTGGAATGTTCCACTGCACTTATCAAAATATGCATGTTACATCTCCAGGTTTTCTTCTACCCGAGGCATCAGCAGCCGCCGCCCGCGGCTTCATCCTCACCTTATCAGTCTTCTGCGGTTTCTTCGACACGCTGTAAAATTAAAGTGAGGGCTGGAGCTGACACGTTCACCACCTCACCTCTGATAACGGGACGTCCTCCGGGGGAAAGACGTCTGTCTTAGCAGATGATTCACGGCTCAAACTCATCACAAACGAGGGTCAGGAGCAGTTTTAGGCGCTTCTTTCTCTGCAGCTCCTCAGAGTCATTTTAGATTAACTGAGCTTATTATGACACGACGCTGCAGGTTAAAAAACAGAAAATCAAATATTAATACTCGTCATGTAACGCTGGACTATAGAAGGCAGGAAAATACACGATAAAAGTGAAAATAATCCTGGTTAATGATATTATTATATTTCATAGTTTTAACTCAACAACAACAACCAATCCTGAGGCAAAGCAGGAAAAAGCAGTTTGAAAATTGTCATGGATTTATGAATTTCGTTGGCGTTGGCGAGTGTGCGGTGCAATGCGCCCCTCACTGCAGAAAGAGAGTCAACAGAACCAATCTGAAAACACCACATGACTCGATTTAGTGAATTTTGTTTGTTTATAACATGAAATGTAAAATTTCTCTTCCACAGGTGAGACTTTGACAGATCACAGGGTGAACAGAAGGTCGAGCTGCAGGCAGCAGTTTATATTATGTTCATTAATGTTGAAGTTTTGGCTTCCTGCACCGTTTCTCCTGCTGCTTCTCCAAACTGGGGTCTCGTTCACCATAATACACTGACTATAGATTATCTGATGTATGGTTGTATGAGGTACTAAACCAAACTATCCCTCTAAAATGGCATAATCACAAATTAGTATCCCATAATTTTGATTTACCAGCACTAGGATTGTTTTTAGGCTTCCATCATTTTTCTTACTCCCTCTGGCAGATTTTGGCCTCGATATGACACTTTGAAGCAAGCAGAACTTTATTTATACGGTATATTTCATTTTCAGGGAGATTCAGCGTGTTTTAAAGATACACACTCTGTCCCAGCAAAACATAATGATGAAGAACAATGCAGACACGGAATCAGACTGTTTTCAGTTTGCTTTTAAAGACTCAAATATTTCAGCTGCATCATAAAAAAACAAAAACAGCCACAAAATGTAACAAAATGTCACAGTAATAAAATATAAAAGCGAGTGAAATAAATGTTTGGTTTGAGGATTATGATGTTTCTGATGGGACTCTGAGAAGCTCTCAGGTGCAGATTCTTCTAAAGATGCTTGGCTTCCCTCCAGAGGCGGCGGGTGCTTCACAGTCTGGCTCGTGGTTTCCTCCTCAGCTTGTTGTTGACATTCAGACGCCTCCTGACTCACCCTTCAGGCATTCTGTCTTCACCCACAGCGTCTCAGGTCTGCGGGACGCCGGCCGCCGCGCCGAAAACACTTGCGGATCTGAGAGCGTGATCCTCCGGGACGCGGCTCGAGGACGATAAGTGTGGAGATGAGTCACAGTCTGAACGTCTCCACATCTGAAAATAGTCCCCGAATCACAACAACAACTCCTCCCTGATTAGTCAGGACAGCACGCGGGACTCCTCAGATGACTGCAAACACAGTCTTGTAACACTAATTATTACAAATGGATGAGTAAACACGTTTCACCGCAGGCTCGTAATGATCTGTAAGATTATAAAGGTGTTACTTTGCACCTTTTCCCCTGGAGAAACACTTTAAAAATGTTGCCTATAATGGCATTTATTCTATTTTTCTCTTTCATTCACGGTGGATTATATGATGATAATTTCTTTGACATCAAAGATCAACATCCCTGAGGTGGAAAAAACACAGAACCATCCACAGAGAATCATGTGATGTTCTGTTTTTCAGCAGGTTTGATACGTCTGACTGGTTATAAAGGAGCATCTGACCATCTGCTGGAGGTTATTACAGCTGCAGCAGCAGGGAAGAAAATACTTCCTCTGGTTTCATTTATACGTCTTTATATGTGTTTACAGGGACAGACGGTGACTTTAACCATTAAACTCTCATCAGTTCATCCCTGAGTCCAAGTGGACGTTTGTGCCATTTGAAAAGATGTAACTGTCGTCCTGATCATTAGGACGGATCAGTGAAGAACAAAGAGAAAACAACATGTCAGCAGTAGTTTGCTTATTTTGTCCAGTAAAGGTGGACTTTCTGAAAAGCATCGTATTTTATTTTGAAAAGCATCGTACTTTATGTCTTTATAAGACAAGATGAAAACTACGAAAAAGACTCTAAAAGAGGTAATAAGATGAAAAAAGGGGACAATCTTTGACTTTTCAGTCTGAATTTTTTCTCTTTTACTTCAGTAAACAAGTTGAATCAGTTCTACTTTCACCAGAGTCTTTTTGTTTCTATCTGTACGTCTACTTGAGTAAACGACAGGAAATAAACTCCAGATTTCTCCTTGAAGACGTCTGATCAGCTGGTGAAGTTTCTGCTGAGTTTCCGTTGAGGAGAGTCGGAGCGCCGCAGCCTGCGGTCAGCAGTGATGTCACTCATCTTATACATCATTTTTCAGCAGTGATGTCACTTGTGTTACACTTTGTTTCTTTATGTTTTGGGAGGGGGGGTGTTGTGCTCCCTAAACGCTCCAGATGGTTGGTTAAGCTGGAGCTGCTGCTGCTGCTGCTGCTGCTGGATCACTGCGTCCAACTGACCCGCACGGTGCATCGCCACCGCCGCCGCTGACGAGCGTCCTCCCGTCATCAATATTCATGAGCAGGAGAGCGAACCGGCCCGGCCTCATTAGAATATTCATACCGCCGAGGGTCCGTGAGAATGACGTGCCGGCCCTTTATGACTATTCATGAGCCGGGGGTCTGAATCTGATGGTTTAAAGAAGGAGACCGTCGCCCCCTCCGATCATCAGCACCTCCAGTAATGAGAGCCTCATTCATACGTGTACAGTGAGCAAAGCTGCCATTTTTGTTGCCTGATTAAGCCTGATGCTTATCCCCCGTTTCTAGGTCAGGGAGAGGCATACCAAAAGCATTAGAGCATCAAGAATCGGGCTGATGACTCGCTTAAGAAAACAAACTGCACACTGGGACGTTATTTAACCCCGACCACCAGCTTCCACTGCAGCAACTGATGATTCTGGAGCAAATAAAAACCCTCAAACAGCTTCTTCTTCTTCTTCTTTTTTTTCCTTGGTGACATTTTCATTGTTGCATTCAGTGCCCGAGAAAAGTAGGACAGAGCAAGTTGCAAAAGGCACAATGGGGGCCGGTTTGCTTTTCTTGGTAACTCCCAATTAGGCATTGTTCTCACTCGAAATGTTTCTTTTGAATAATTGACAGTAATTTAAAG
>JAJHUR010138691.1:5874-23014 GCA_027495735.1 Lutjanus campechanus
CGCAACACAAAGGTGTTGTAAAGGGGCAGAGCATCACATCATATCGCATCGTGTGGTGTATTCCTGTAACATCATGTCCTCTTTTGCAGCCCTGTCACTTAGTAAAGTAAAGCGAGTCACATTCCAAACCAGAAAGAATGTCAAAAAAAAAAACAAATGGACCAGAGCCGATGGTTCATATTACTGGTCAACCAATATGAATTTTTCAATGGCCGATGCTGATATTTAGAGAGCAGGGTGGCTGATGGTCACTATGTAATGTTGATATCAAAACAAAGAAAAGTCATGCGCATTACAATCTAATATTCATCTCAGCCAGTAACATGTTGTTTTAGATGGGTTAGCTGACTAACATTCCCCAGATCTCTTGTTTTTAAACACACCTCATGTCTGATTTCATTCCTTAGTTAATGGGCGGCAGTGAGGTGTGTGTGTGTGTGTGTGTGTGTGTGTGTGTGTTTAATCCTATATGAGTTCAGGTTCACTGCTGCAGGCTGGATCTTACCGTGTCTCACCTCTCTCTGTGTCTGACTTTGTCTAAAAAACTGACTCCATGTCAATCCAGCTCACTTTGAGGAACTTTAAGTGCTTCATCAAAGCATAACTTTAATCAGATTATTCACAGTGACTGTGAATGTTGAGTGTGTGACAGGCTCTGCTGAGTTGGGTGGGGGATGACAGAGCGCTTGAGTTTAATTGGCTGTTGGCGGCACTTTCCAAAACCAAATGTAAATGACAAGAAGAGGTTTAATGTTACTGTGTTGCTGCAGTTTTTAGTTGTTGATGTGCGGTGTTTGTTTCCTGCAGAGACTGTGTACCTGTTCGGGGGCTGGGACGGCACGCAGGACCTGGCTGATTTCTGGGCGTACAGCGTTCAGGAGAACCAGTGGGCCTGCATCTCCAGAGACACAGAGAAAGAGGTGAGAGGGCTCAGAAAACAGCTTGTCATTTTGTCAACATTAAACACAAATGGTTATTGAGAAAAGACCACAATCCATAAATATTTTTCACACATCTATGTAGGAATTTTTACTTCTTAAAGGAATTGTTCAGTTTTTTTGAATGTGTGGTTGTGAGGTACTAATCTATAGTCAGTACAAGTGTAGGAAGCAAAGCAGTGTACTGCTGTGGATATGGTCAGCAGCAAAACATTTTAGAAACCTGAAAAATCAATATCATTTAAGGTGTATGCTATATTTAGAATAATATCACCCTCACCATACCAACCAAACTCTATTGCCAAAATTAGTAATTTTGCCACACAGAACACAAGAGCTGCAGGTTAACTGCTGCCTCAATCTGTTAGTTTGTCTTTGTCTGTGGTGACTTCATCACACAATATCACAGTCAAACTAACCAATCAAGGAAGCGGTAGACCAGCAACTCCTGTGTCCCTTCAGGTAAAATGACTGATTTTCCTTAAGGAGTCTGGCTGCTTTGGAAAAAAGCAATACTTGGGTGATATAACAGTGGTTTCCTGATCCCTGTCCACAGCAGTAGTAGGCAGTCCTGCTGCTTCTCCAAACAGGGGGCGTGTTGACCACAATCTACTGTCAGCTGCGCAAAGAAGAAAAAGTGGAGACAGAGCTGCATTTTCTAACAGAACGCACAAAACTCCAACCCATCTGAGATAAATATTTCCCCAAAGTCAGACACAAACTTGCTGAATTCGATCACAGATACACCATAAACAAATTACCAATCCTGTTGAGAGAGCACAGAGAGCTGCAACACACATGGTTTATTGTTAATGTTATTACTGTTATCATTTTATTGTTGCTGATGTCCATGAGTAATGTTTAGTTTCCTGCTCCTGCATTTTACTTTTACTTTAATGTAACTGCCCTTTTATGTTTTACTGCTTTTTTCCTGTGTTTTATTTGTGTACTTTGTATTTTAATTGTGCTTTGGCAATACTGTATTTTGTTATGGACGTGCCAATAAAGCCTATTTTAATTTGAAAAAAAAAAAATCCCACTTAAAAAGGCTGAATTATCCCTTTAAAGACTTGAGCTTTTCACCATCTTTCACTGTTTTAAGAAGCTGTAGTTGGTTACTTTTTACAGATTCAGATTAATAGAATCAAGATTCTGTATTGTCATCATACAAAATATAAGTAATATTCAACAGAAATCAACTAACAAATTATGATTATAGATTAAGCTAATTGACAGGAAAGTAGTTAACATTAGCTCCGTCTTTACCAGCTACAACAGAAGATAAGTGTACTTACTTTACATTTAGTACTTAAAGTAAGAAGAAGTCTTTAAAAAATAGAATTCAGGACTTGTAACAGAGTATTTCTGTACTGTGGTATGGCTACTTTTACCTAATTAAACTATCTTCATTCTTCTTGTACCAATCAGAGTGGTCCAAGCGCTCGTTCGTGCCATAAGATGTGCATTGACTCCCAGCGGCGTCAGATCTACACGCTGGGCCGCTACCTAGACTCCAGTGTCAGGAACAGCAAGTCTCTGAAGAGCGACTTCTACCGCTACGACATCGACGCCAACACCTGGACGCTACTCAGCGAGGACACGTCAGCTGATGGGGGGCCGAAGCTGGTGTTTGACCACCAGGTAGCTGGAAACTATTTGTACCTCTCTTGCCTCTCGTGTTATTTACACACTGAACTGAACCGTGATGAATGTGAATGTTTTTGCTGTGGTTGATCATCTTTCCAGGTGAAATTTGTATTTTGCTGCCTCATAGAGAATCTGCAATCAGTATCAGCTGTAAAAAAAATAAAAAAAAATTGGGGCATATCTTTCAACATTAAAATGAAGCCACTCTAACTGAGGCCTCTTTCACCCTCCTACACAAATGGTGGAAATCAGAAACTCATCCTGCTGCCCTTTGCTAACCCTCTTTTCCTCGTTGTCCCCTGCTCTTCCTGCAGATGTGCATGGACTCGGAGAAGCACATGATCTACACGTTCGGTGGTCGCATCCTGACATGTAACGGCAGCGTGGAGGACAGCCGGACGTCGGAGCCTCAGTTCAGTGGCCTGTACGCCTACCACTGCCAGGCCGGGACGTGGAGCCTCTTGAGGGAAGACTCGTGTAACGCTGGGCCAGAGGACGTCCAGTCCCGCATCGGACACTGCATGCTTTTCCACACTGTAAGTCTATTCTGGTGACACGTTCGTTTCTATTTCTGTGAGGATGGTCAGTTTAATAAGATACTGTGTGATGTTAATTGATCACCTTTCTCTCAACAGAGAAACCGCTGTCTGTACGTGTTTGGAGGTCAGAGGTCAAAGACGTATCTCAATGATTTCTTCAGCTACGACGTGGACGGAGACCACGTAGAGATCATATCTGATGGCACCAAGAAGGACTCAGGCATGGGTAAGATTTATCCTCTGTCATACAGTTCCTTCTCTCTGCAGGAGCAGGAAACAGTTTGGTATATTGGACAAGATAACTGATCTACTGATTTATAAAGCCACATTTTTCCTTTGATAAAAAAAAAACCCACAGTGCAAACTAGGAAGTGACTACAAGAGAAATCCAGCATTAAGTCAAATTTTAGAGATAAGAGATTGATCAATGACCTTGTGTTTGGTTTCCTTGTGTGTGTTTCCTAGAGTTGAGTGAAAAGGAAAACTACAGCTTTTTATTTGTGCCATACAACTCACACACTCCATGTGTGCATGCAACAGTGTATACTCTCTAAGAGCAGCTGGGGTATGTACTAAAAGTAAAAAGAAAAAGTATGATACATGAGCAGAACTGACGTGAAATAGATACAAAAAAAGTAAATTTAACTTGTTGAAACCTGCAGATATAATTTTGCATCCAATAATATTATCCAGTAACCCTGTGCTAACATTAATATTTTCTGTTTTTGTAACAGTATTGGCCATAACAGATAATTATTTTTGTTTGTTTTTTATCTGTAGCATTTCACCAAAAGTAGACAGTGATTTGGAAAACTTCTTAATAAGAGTTGAGTGCTTTGTTGGTAGCCTTGTGATATAATGAAAATAAATGCCAAAGCTGCAACATAAACCTCCTCCATGATCATTATGTGAGTATTTTATTAGTCAGTCCTCTACAGGGCTTTAGTACTTTTCCATTCTTACTGTTTTGAATCCAACACTCCTTTTTTTTTTTTTTTATCTCAGTTACGATCGTTCCAGTGTGTCGGGCACTCTTTGTTCTTGTTGCATTTTCTCTGCTGCCATCTGACTCCTGTGGTTGGGTGTTCTTGGGTAGCTGCCCTGAAGCCTCCTGGACATTTAAAGTCCCCCTCCACTCATGTTGTTTTAAACAATATAAAAATCCTCTGCAAGAAGTAATGAATTGTGTCTGATATATTGTTTTTTTGTTTTTTTAGCAAAACAAGTTGAAATACCTTGCTAAAATGGCTTAAATATGTCTCCACACCTCGCCCCCATTTAGTATTCAAGGATTTGTGAATATAGAAATAGTCCCTGCCCTCTCCACACACCCCACACCCCCAAACCACCACCCCTACCCCGAAGTTGCTACACCTGACCTCTGTTTTGCTAGCTAATCAAGGTAACTAGCTACATCTCCTGTGAGCAGGGCATCATCACTAATGATATGTATAGCAACACCCCCTCAGTTAACGCGATTGGTTCCTTAGCTTTATGACATCATAAAGCCTGACTGCCATTGCTCACTGCCGTTTCTTTTTTTGGGACTTCTCTTGAAGTGTGAATAAAAGTGAATGAAAGTAAATAATTTAATTTTACTTGTATATAAATAATACAAAAAAACACAAGTTGTTGCATTTTCAATCAGTCAGTCAGAAGAGAAAATAAATTAATTGAGAAATGAAAAAATACAAAGTTATTTGGGAAATTTAGTTAAAATGCATCAGTTTTTAACCTTGCAGTTACATTTTCCATGTGATAAACATCCTTAACCCTCTTCTTCCGTTGTGCTACTGAGGGAGGCGGTGGCCTCAGCCAGGAGACTGTCATCATCTTCTTAGCAATTAAAAGTAGGACTAATAAGGAATAGTAATATCTGGTTGTTCTTGTCTATATCTTTTGGTAATACTCCCAGTATAAAGTAAGATGGTTTCAAACTCACTGCAGTTTCAAAGCAAGAAATTCTCAGACATGGTGTTTAGTGCTTATTTCACTCCTGATGTGTCTTGTAACACATGAAAAACACCACATGGACATGTTAACAAGGTTAAAAACCTGATTTTCACTGGAGGGGGTCTTTAGCTTTAAACCTCTGATCATGGCTGATGTCTCTGCTCCTGCATTCAGAGTCTAATGTGCAGAGGACATGTGACAGATTCCCTGCTTCTAAAGCCTCGGCAGCTGTCAGATACTTCCTGCTTCGTCAGGCAGTCTGACTGAGCTCTCTGCCGCCCTCTCAGCTCCACCTCAAATGCAGCATAAACAGACCTCCGCCTGCCGACCGCTCACCTCCATCCTGCCGCAGCCAGAGAGAGAGAGAGAGAGAGAGAAAATAATCTGGGAGAGAGAAAATGAAAAATTTAACTGGGTGTGTGAGTGAAACAGAGCAAGAAAGAACAGAATGTGTTTTGGCAGGAAGGAAGCAGCAAGCCCGAACACTTCTGTGTCTCATAATCAGTGTCACATGTTGACATGCGCCTGCCGTGGCTCAGGACAGCCTCAGCATCATCTCCCTGTTCGTCTTCATGTACTGACCTGTAACCTCAGAGTCTGTCTGAGAGAACTGACGCCTGTCTGCCCCTCTGAGCTCAGCTGGGAGTTTTAGGCAAATTGAGTTAATTTAGATGATATCACTGTAATTAATTAAATGTTGTTGTTGCCCCACAGTGATAGCACAGTTTGAAAAGCTCAGATTTACCTCAGTGCTACAAATAGTGTGTCAGTATTGGAAGGTACTGTTGATGAATGAGGATGCCTGCAGGGTCTTAAAAGTATTACAAAAGTATTGAATTTAAGTCTAAAATTAAGGCTTTAAAAGTCTTGAATTTCATTTTTTAAAAAGTCTTAATTTTTCTTGTCATTTTGCATATGTAAATACTCATAAATAACTGTTAAATGCAAATGTAATATGTAAGAAACACTACTTTAATTGTCATTTTAGATTCATTTCCTGTGAGATATTACTGAGTTTATACAGTGACTTTGCTGTTGTAAACATTACTGTTGCTGTTCTAGAAACATTTAGTAATATTTAAAAAATCCAATTCTAATCCAGTTATGAATTTATTCTTTTTGATAATCATATATATTTTTCAAACTGTTATTTAGAAATTAAATAGACCCTAAAAGTGCTGTTCTTAAAGTGGCTGCAGAATCCAAAATACGAGCCAGTTAAGCCTATTCCAGACAATGAACTCCATGCTGATTTTCTATTATATCTTTAATACTTTTGCTGGTGTGGTCGTAAAATTGGCAAGAAAAATTGCTCTCAAAAAAGCTCGCAGGATAAATGACCATCATGTTTCTGTTTTTCCTTTCTGAGAAGCTTCTGAAAAAAGATGTTTAAACTATCAGGCCCGACTTGGCCGTGCTTTGCTCGGTTTCGTGTGTTCTTCCTGCTTTATAAACAGCATGAAACTGGACAGAGCTCTGCCAAGTTCTCTCTCCATGTAGGGACAGTGCTTAACTCGAGGTCCAAGGCTGAACGATTTAAAAAAAAAAAAAATCTGACGGATTATTTTGACGGCTGTTGCAAATGCGATAGGATTTGTGATTTTAGAGAGAATGATAATGGTGCGAATTTTGTGCTGATCTGTACCAGACGGAGATGCTTTCTTAAGTCTGTAGAATATCACATGTAGGCCAGCATGACAATATTTAATTTAAAATGGTTTTTGACACATTTTGCCTTTTAACAAATTTTGCACCTCCTGTGATTTGAAAATTGCTATATTTTGCGATTTTGATAAAAATTTTGATACATTTTTCAGCTCTACTGAAGACTGCATTGTTGCACCAGAAAGCCTGAATCTATCTAAATCAGGAATTCATTGTTAAACCTGTTTAAACCTTATATATAATGTGCCTAAATTGTGCTTGAACCAGTGCTTTCCTAACGAGGAGAAACACAAAATGACAATCAACAACCTTAAAGAGCTGCTTTTTTTTCACGGTTACAGCACTGATAACATAAATTTTGAGCTCTTATTCTTGTTACTTTACAAACTCCAGCTTCAAACTCAGCAGTTATTATGCAGAATTATGATCATATTTGCTAACCTGAAGAAAAGCTGCTGTCATCATCATCAGTGTCTGCATTATAGATAGAAATAGCGAGTCATTCTGACAGGACACATTGAGTGTTTTATATGTGTACGCACCATCATGCACATACATACATCGGACAGATGGATGCATGTGTCTGTGTTCTTCTTCATTCTGTCTAAACTTCAGCCTGCTTTTAAAATATCCAATTCTAATCCTGCTCTGAATTTAATCTTTTTTTTTTTTTCAAAGCAATTATTTAGTAATGAAAGAACCAGTGAGAGTGTAGATAAAGAACTGAACCCAGAAAGAGTATCTATTAGAGTAGTAGTAGCAGTAAAATCCTAACAGTACCCATCATTTAACATCTAAATTTTTCTCATTTTCCTGAATTCAAAGCGGCAGTTACTCCAGCAGAGATCCAGCTCTGATGCTGAGTCAGTGGAGTGCCGAGCTGCCTGCAAATTATCATGAATTTCATGCTTGTCGTGCTTCTTCCCCTGTGCACAATCCCTGGAAAACGATGTAATATGAAGTACTTGAGTTAGACTGCTGAACATCTTTAACATGTTAGCGCTGCGCTGAACTATTGGTAAAATATTTACGAGACAAGATTGATAGGTCTGGGTTTCTAATAAGCAGATCGATGACTGAGCCCAGCTGTCTGTTAGATCACACGTTGCAGACAAAGTAACATTTTTGGTGCCTTGCTCCACCCACAGCAGGTCTCAGGCCTGCTGTAACAACAGCAGAACAACAACAGTGTGTGTCGGCGTTTCTCCATCACACCCGGCTTCATTTGCATGCTGTTCACTCAGTCTCTGCCGGCCCTTGTTGCCATGGAGGCGTGTTGCTGTGTTATCAAGTAGTTTTCTTTAGCTGTACTGTGATTAACTTCAGTTTTACTTTGCGTTTTGGGGGTGAATGAAGTTTTATTATTAATGGAGTTTTATCCCTGCATGCGAACAAGAGATACTGTCGTATCCTTATCTGAGCTGAATCAGATCTGCTGGAGGACGAGATGTTTTTATTTCTGGGTTGACCTCCCTGTTGATTTATTGTTGCTGTTTTCAAGATTTGTGCGGGTGCTGGAAAGCCTTGAAAACACTTAAATTTTAATGTAGTGTTTTCACTAATGTAATTGCTTTCATAATAAATCGCTCTCTGACTGAATAGTTCACAAATTAAATAAAATAAATAAAGCAGCTAGATGTTGGCTCAGTCAGGTTTAACAGGATGCCAAGGTAACACATTTTGAACCAAGAAACTTTGTTGTGTTTTCCTTTAATTTTAATTTTCACTTGTCTGCCTTGAAACCTAATTTTGGTTGTTTATAGTGCAATTACATCTGATTTAACCTTTAACAGGCATTGGCCGAGGCATCATGGGATTGCCAGTTGATGGTTAACAGCCATGCTAACAACAAAAATAATTTTCAACATGAAGAAATGGACAAATTAACACAAACACATTCAGTATTGAATTAATCACGTTCAGTTGACCTACAACTCAACTGGGCAGTCACACACTTTTTTCTCCATGTGAAACATAAATGTTATTGTTATGTTTCTGCCATCCAACAGGAATATAATGGTTAGGTGGTCTAGAACATAAAATCTGATAAGATTTTTTCCTTATTTAAACTCAAAGTGTCATATCTGAAGAGCAGCTTCACACCGGATAACTTCCTTTTTTTTCCTCAGCTGTCAGACAACGATTTCTTTTTACATTTCCACCCAGTGGATATAATCGCCATTAAACACTCGGCATTCCAGTCATTCCCAGAGCCTGAGTTGTGACCCAACTGGGTCACATGAGATTTTATTTGGGTCACCAAATAAATTAAAAACTGGAAAAAAATCTGCAAATTTAAGATTTATATCTGCAGCACAGCTTTTTAGAAAGCACTAAAATGTGCATATTGTTTTTCTCATGAGAGATGTTTTTCTCACAAACAAGAGCCTGTGGCCTGTTAACTCAGCCTGAATACATTTATTTCAATTTAACATGTATGTATGTTTTCAGTAACATGTCAAAATAACACAGTGTGATGCAGAAATGTCAGTAAAAGAGGGTCAGGAGCGTTAATTTATGCAGAGATGAACTCTTCCCAAAATAAATTGAGAAGGCCTGTTGTGAATTTAAAAAGTGGGTCCCTAGAAAAAAAAAACACTGGGAAACACTGCTCTATTCAGTCAGGGGAATAAGGAACAGCCAAATATGGGTTTTACTGACTTTTTAGTACAGTAATTTGAAAAGTTCAACTGTGTGGTTATGATTCCTGTTAAAAGTTGATGTGATGAAGAAATTTAAAAAAAAATTTTTAGTCTCTATACATGTATATAAATAACATTTACCACAGCTGTAAGGTGCTGGAAAAGCTTGAAAAGTGCTTTAAATTTGATGTTGGAAAAGGTGTAGCAACCCCGTGTTTCTGCCTCCACAGTGCCGATGACGGGCTTCACCCAGAGAGCCACCATCGACCCCGAGCTCAACGAGATCCACGTCCTGTCGGGTCTCAGCAAGGACAAGGACAAACGCGAGGAGAACGTCCGCAACTCCTTCTGGATCTACGACATCGCCCGCAACAACTGGTAAGACACACACACACACACACACACACACACACACACACACACACACACACACACACCAGCTCTCTCTGTAGCCAAGATCTTCACCACAACAGATAACAGATGCACACTCCCTCCCTCGTCAACATTTCTATACAGATGTCACCGCCGCAGACGTTTCAAAGCATTTCCTGACCTCTCAGCCCTCCACCAGGGAACTGCATGTTGTGTCTAATATCTGTGTGCGTGTGTGTGTGTGTACACGTCATGTTTGGATCAGTGGCTGTGAAAGAACAGGCTGCAGCCCTCTCTGTTCCAGTACATTGATTTCAGTAGCTGTTCTTGTACTTGCTGTCCAGTGAAATAAGTCAGTGAGACAAGTGCAGCATTATGTTGACGTGTACTCGTTCCTCTAGACCAGGCATCTGTGTGTGTGTGTGTGTGTGTGTACATGCGTAACAAACTGAATTTGTTGAACAGCTTTTCCTTGAGGGTTTCAGGGAAGTGTTAAGTTTTTTGTTTTTTTTTTCGCCATCACTGATGGAAATTTGCTCTGGAGCCAGACCGATATATTGGTCAGCTGATATTAACAACCAGATATCACAGCTATGTCTGTAGTGACATGTTGTCTGAAATTTTTTTAGTCTGTTTCTTTGAGTCTTTAATTATTTGGAGTTCATGATCATGTTTTGAGAATGTGATAATGTTTATTTATTTTTTAGGTTTTATAGGCAGTAGATGGCTGGTGGGTTTTGGGGGCAGATGCTAATTTAATATTACAGCCTAAAAAGGTCCAATTATTGATACATTGGCTTATATTGCAACAATCCCTCAAATTTTCTTATTAAGGCCCAACAATCTGCATTATGTTTTTATGTAGGCACAAATCAGACAGCTTATTTGCTGATGCATAGTCCAGTATCGGGCCGATAATAATAATGGTCTACTAGAGGTGAGAAAGAAACAGATCATAAGACTGATAATTATTGAAACTTTGGTGAAATCAGCTGTCTTAACTTCTACACAGCTTCTCTCTGATCACCAGTGCAGCTCTGTCTCACCCTGTCTGTGACACAGTGTGTCTGTGCTGATTGATTACCCGTAACTTCTAACCAATCAGATGTGCTGTAGGCGGGACATTGAGCCAGAGAGTAGTTGTGTATTATACTGTGCAGTGTATAATGATCTAATGTATGTATATACATAGAACAGTAGCCTACTGTATAAGTTTGAAGATTTTAATATTATTACTATTATCATTACTATTATCATTATTATTACATTACATAACTATGGTGATAATTACAGACAGAGATCAAAGCCAAGTGCATTTTTAAAATAATTTAAAACTAATCCCACCACTTTTTTCTTTTTTGCTGATCCGAAAAATGATCCGATCTGTGACTCAAAACCGTGATACGATCCGAACCGTGAGTTTTTTGATCCGTTGCACCTCTGTGGTCTACTGACATGTTAGTCGGGCTCCAGTTTTTATTAAAGACTTGTGACAAAGACATGTAATGGAGGCAGGATATTTTACAGTTTAACAATAAATTTTATTGTCCAACATATTCGCTGATACTGAAATAGATCGATGTAGCGGACATGGCCAATATTATTGCTTGAACAATATATCGCTCTCATTCTAATAGACAGTATTTAAGGTATATTTGAGTATATCGACTTTGGAATTTTTTCGCTCCTTTTTAATCGACATTGGCCCCTATAATCCAATATTGGTCGAGCTCTAATTTGCTCACTCCTCCTTTTTCTTTTTTTCCCCTCCGTGTTCTTGTGTGTGTGTCTTTGTGTGTGTGTTCCTGCTCAGGTCATGTGTGTATAAGAATGACCAGGCGGTGAAAGAGAACCCCAGCAAGGCTCTGCAGGAAGAGGAGCCGTGTCCACGCTTTGCACACCAGCTGGTCTATGATGAGATGCACAAGGTAACACACACACACACACACACACAGCACACACACAGACACACACACACAGCTCGGACTCACACACACACTCTGACACACAGATTTCATGACAGTCAAATAGTAACACTCCAGCCCCAGCTCAGCTTTGTCAGATTTTAATTGATGCTGCATCCAGTTAGCACGTCTCCTCATGAGCTGTTCGTTCACACACCTGGCTCTGGTTCTTGATCACAGCTGTCTGCTGTTACATCAACACTTAAAATGAGCATTTATTCCCTCGTCGGCTCTGCAGTAACAATGAGAGTCGGACTGCCTACGACTTACCGCTCCTAACAAAGGACAAGAGCTGTTGTGGAGAGGATTATAACCCGAGTTGTGGTTCAGATTCTCCAAGAATTTGCAATCTTAAGAGAAAAAAAAGAGGGAAAGTAACTCCAGGAAGTCTTACAGATATTAACATATATTAAACAAACAAATCCCTGCTTTTAAAAAAATATTTCAATTGAATTTGGTGTGCCTTTGTTTTTTTTTTCCCATGGTTGTTTGCACCACGTAATATCAAGCAAGACTTCCTGGATCTTGTCTTGTTTGTCCTTTCACCTGCCCAACTAAGAGCACCTGTTGGATCAGCCATCAGAGCCACTTAGTGCTTCCTTCTTCCATTGAAAACTTTCACAGAAGAGAAAAACACAAATTCAACCACCCATGCATATTGTGAAAGTTGTTTCCTATGATCCTGGTAGCATTTCTTCCCAAAAATAAACAAATCAGAAGCATACTTGACACAAAAACAAGGGGAAACAAACCTTCCAAACAGGACTGTCCTGTGACGATTTTGCTCTGTTGTTGTGTTTAGTTTGTTGTGTCGGAAGTCAAACTCTTCACGACAGTATTTTTGTAATTTGGACCACGTTTTGATGCAGGCAGGAAATTTGCATGAACACAAACAAACACGGAGGGGAGTGAATGTGACACAGAACCGGGTAATTCAAAACATGTGAAGGACTCTGACAAAACAAGAAGCTTTAGATCTAAAAGAGGGGCCACTTCTGTTGTTTGAAAGTTGTTGGGGGGAAAAGTCTGACACGGTGCCAAAACAGTACTTTGCATTTATGCTTACAGACCAAGGAGCCAAGTGTGTTGAGGATCATTCAAAGGGTATTAGGAAATGGGCCTTTCCATTTGGTCACTTCATGTTTTTATTAAATGTATATAATCCTATGAAGTATGTGATGTGTATCATTATCTGGGTGTAAAATTACTTACATCTGGACATGAGATTCTGGTCATATCGCACAACCCTACTTGAAAATTTGACCCATAATCTCACTCAGAACCATTGTTAGAAGTATAACTTGAACAAAACCAAACCCCATCCTCAACAACATGTTATCATAAGTGACTTGTTTGAACAATCAGAATTGTTTTCCTCCTGACTTTACAATTATTTGTTATTGACCAAAAAGATTGGATGTAGCAGCACAGTTTTGTGTGTTTTGGCTGCATTAGTCGCATCAAAACTCTGTGGTTTGGAAAAAGAAAAATATCACTCATTCTGCAATACTGAACAAGCTCAACCATCCAGTTATTCGACAACAGTCGGAACAATTTTCTATGTTGTGCTTTGCACATCGTCCTGTCATCTACTGTTGTTAGTTTGGAATGTATTCACTCTGGTGTCTCAAGGTTTAGGGATGAGAATATTTAACCAGCGTGTGTTTCCAGGTGCATTACCTGTTCGGTGGAAACCCCGGGAAGTCTTGTTCTCCCAAGATGCGTCTGGATGACTTCTGGTCCCTCAAACTGTGTCGGCCCTCCAAGGAGTACCTGCTCCGCCACTGCAGATACCTCATCAGGAAATACAGGTCTGTAGCAGCCACCGCCTCGACACCACACCGTGCCACAGGCTGTCTTTTATTCATGCACCAGTATGATACAAGTTATCAGCATCAATACTGACAATATTAAACAGCCTGGATGTTGCCCAGGAGCTGACAATTCACTTTAAATGATGACTCACAGTCCTCGGTTTCAGTTTTATATACCTGCCAGAACAGTATCATTTAAAACAGGAGTGATTGCAGATATCAAAACAATATCAATCAATTTCATTGAGCTGTGCAAAATTTAAAGGGACATTTCACCCTAGAATCAAATATAGATATTTTTCCGCTGCGGCACTATTTATCCATCTAGATTTTTTTTTAATGACAGATGCAGATTTTTGGAGATATGGACTGTAGAGATGTCTGTCTTCTCTCCCGTATAATGGGACTAAATGGCCAGTTTGTGGTGATCAAAACACCAAAAAAACAAACAACAACAAACATTTGAAAACTTAAAAATCAGCGTCTCTTTCCAAAAATGATGACCCAGATACTCAAGATAGTCCTTTCTAGTAGAAAGAAAGTAACTCTAAAATAGTTCTTCTCCAAAAGAAAGTAGTTTCTCCGTGAAAATGCTCACAACAAGGTCTGTAGATTATTTTGAGCAACCAGGTCATGATTTCAGATGTATTTGTTTTGGCACTTTGAGCACCACAGGACTAGTTCCATCTAGTTCCATTATATTGGAGAGAAGGCAGACACCTCTATGGCCGATATCTCCAGAATTCTGCCACTCACACCAAAACTATCTTGATGGATAAAAAAAACACCACAGGTCAGGGCAAAAACATCTATTTTTGATTAAGGGATAAACTGTCCCTTTTTTAAATAAATACAAGCTCCGGTATCAGATCAGTCGTTTGTATCAGCCAGTGTCCAGGTGTTGGAATCAGGTAAAGAAAAAGTGAGATTGGTGTGTCATCAGTCTTTTTTTAAATTTTTTTATTATGAGGTCAGCCACCAGTAGAAGCTATTATACCTTTTACCTTATTTTCCACTGAGTAAATCTTGACAAATCCTCGTAGAAGATAATAACACAAAAGAGGTGGATTAAGAGAAGTAAGTTAGATAAACGAAAAATTGAAAAAAGGTCTGTTTTTCATATTCAATGTATTTATATTAAAAAAAAAACTTTCCCTGAAATGTTATTCATCACTTTGAAGAATCAGCTTGACTACAGTTGCTATTGCTGTTAATAAATGCACCAAAACAAATGAACATCTAACGGCAACAAATGGTAATGACCTGATAATGTCATGTGATAAGGTAATGGAAAATCAAATAAAGGCCATGGAGTCTTCCATGTGGGACGTGATGGGAAACCTGACTACTGAGCTGTGGGATTTCTCATTATGCTTTGCATCTGCTGCCACCTAGTGTTCTTTTCTTGTAACTGCAGCCTCACTGTGTGCATGTAATGTTTACCTTGGATGTGTTTTGCTTGGTCAGGTTTGAGGAGAAAGCCCAGTCGGAGCCACTGAGTGCACTAAAGTACCTGCAGAACGACCTCTCACTGACTGTGGACCACACAGACCCTGATGAGACCAAAGAGGTACCATTAAAATATTTAGTTTGGTTTTCAGTGCTGGGTTTTTGTTTGTTTTATTCCTGGCTAGAGGAAAGGAAGAGCTAGAAGACGTGACGTGATGTGAAATGGGTTACAGTACAATGAGCGGTTACTAGAGTCAGAGAAAATGTGTATAAAATATTTGTGTGAATGTTGAACATGTCTTGGTTTGTAAATTATGTAGACGTCCCCTGACTTTGCAGCCGGAGCTGTAATTTCTAACCTCCACCTGTCCAGTTGTATGCTGCCCTCATTTGTATGCTGCAGCAGAGTCCTCATCTGCTGTGGCTGTTAGTTTGTTCACCACCGTCTGAAGTCGAAGTGTCTGAGACGTTTTTGCATTGTGCTTCAGTTCCAGCTTCTGCCCTCGGCTCTCTTCAAGTCCAGCTCTGACTTCATCCCTCTGGGTAAGAACCTGATCTCTGAGCGCACAAACAGCACATGTTCAGTATGTCCGGACAGGAACAAGATTTAGATTAAGTTCAGATAAAGATGCACATTTACACCAATCAGTACAAATTATTAGACCTCACACCTGTCAGTATAAACTCAAATGGATTAAATCAGCAAAAACAAAGATGAAAGTCCTCCATCCTGCTGCCTGTAGCACCTCACTGTTGCTGAAATGTTCTGTTTCACTCTTCTCTCCGTCAGGTTTCTCAGACGTGGACCAGACGTACGCCCAGCGAACGCAGCTCTTCGACACGCTCGTCAACTTCTTCCCGGACAGCATGACCCCGCCCAAGGGCAACCTGGTAGACCTCATCACGCTCTAGCCCCCCACACACACACTTCCCTCCCCTCCATCACCCTCACCCACTGGACTGACTGAATGCCTCACCCATCGAGGAGCAGACGAGGAGCAGTTATTTTTCTATTGCTGAACCCTGCTGGTGGGATTACTCTTCATCTGGAACCTCCTGCTGTCACGGTGTGCGTTAGCTGATGGTGAGACTCGTAAACACACATATAAACAACACTGTGGGATTTGGAAATGAGCTACCACGACCTGAGGTGTGTGTGTGTGTGTGTTACTTTTTCCCCAAAATACCCCTTTGGTTTTCTTGCTGATGAGCACGCAAAGCCCCTCTAAACTCTGCCAAACATCGCTTGTGTTTTTCATCTTCACTTGATTTTTTTTTTGTTTTTGTTTTTCCCCCAGAAAAGTTAAGGCCAAAAAAGAGGATTTGCACGCATTTGTTTGCAGGCTTTTTTTTTTTTCTTTTTTTAAAGTGTTGGATTTGTGCTTTGTACCCACGCAAACGCCCACACAGTCGACCACAGGCGTCCAGCCACATGTTCGGAGCAAAACAGATGAGGAGATGACGTCTGTTCAGGCCAATTGTTGCGAAAGTTAAAGGGATAGTTTGGATTATTTGAAGTGAGGCTGTATAAAGAGCTTCTCCGTAGTCAGTGTCACACCTGCAGTTGATGGCTGGGGACAGGGTCAGCTGCAAAACGTATTTTAGCCATTTAAAATAATCAATATCAGTCTAAGGGTACGCTATATTCTGAGGGTTTTCACTGCTTTTTTTTTTTGCTGTCAGACAGACTTTTCTGGCAGGAAACTGCGTCTATATAAGCCAGGTATTGCTCTCTCCACACACCAAACTCCACTGGGGAAATCAATAAACTTACCTCACAGAACACAGGAGTCGCTGGTCCACAGCTGCCTCAATCTGTTTGTTTGTTTGTGTTATTGTGGGACTCAGAATGAACCTTTTACAAGACTAAAGTCACACAATAAGACAAATGGAGACGGGACCAATCTAACATCGTATCGGAGGATACTGATGCAGTTCACCGCTCAAATATTAATGTCATTGACTTTCATTGTCTTACACTTACATTTCTAAGAGACAGAGAGCATTTTTAACGTCTTAAACAGAGGGGACATGGTGAGTGAAGAAATGTACAAGCCTCTCCAGTCATGGTTAAACCAGTACAAAAATGACAATGAAAAACATAAACCACCTAGGGCTGCAACTAAAGATTATTTTCATCTTAGATTAATCTGTCAG
>JAJHUR010138693.1:1140-13418 GCA_027495735.1 Lutjanus campechanus
GGAAAAGAGACAGCACACACACACACACACACACACACACACACACAACAAAAGAATAAGTGATTCATTCCAAAGTTTTATTGTCAAAAACGTACATATATTGTAAACGTTTCCAGTCTTTGAACCTTTACCTTTGAATATAAGCTTAACATTTTTCCTTTGCCAACCGAACAGAGTAGCTTATACACACTCATCCTTCACCAAAAGATTAACAATGATTCTTTGTCTCAGAGCTTTAGAGGTTACAGAAGTGTAGCCTGCTATTTAGGCGTGAGGACAAAAAATGTATCTTTCTAAATTGTTTTGTATACAGACTTTTGCAGAAATTGTGCCTTAAGTTAACTTATTTAAAGTTTGACAGCCTCAGAGCACACAAAGCCTTGGGGACCCCCTGTGATGTTCACTGCCCTCCTTAGGAGGGTCCAAACCCCAGGTTGGAGTATTAGAGGACCCTTTCACTTCTATTCTGCCTGGGTCACACACTGGTTATTCCACAATGATGGAAAAAGAGGGATAGAAGAGGTTGAGGTAGAGGAGGCGGACCCTCGACGCGTTGACTACATAGGTGCTGGCTCTCGGGTTGCTCGGCCCTCTCTTTCCCCACATTTACTGGCTGCGACTTCCTCCGTTTCTAGTGACAGAAGCCACAACTATGTACGTGTTTATTCCTCAGCGTCACTCAGCAGTGAACAGTTTAGAAAGTGAGAAAAACTGTTTGTTTGTCCTGGAGGCCTGCGTGTCGGCGCTGAAAATTCCAATTTACCACGTGCATGTTGACAGGAGTGCCCTATACCATGGCCGAGGTGATAAAGAGTATATTGCTTAGTGTGTCAACGCATTGAGAGGTGCGGGTCCACGGGGTCTGTCCTCTTACCTTATCAGAGCCATTTGTGCAACGGACAGGAAATCAGATAGTTGCCTTCAGCTGCGAAGGTTTGTCCAAGTATTCAAGGCATTAACCACAGCGCTGGTGTGAAAATAACAACAGCCGACAGCTCCAGCCTGCCGGGCCTCGCGCTCACCGCGGGTTTCCCTTCCCGGTCCAGCCCAGTGTCATTTTGGCCCACACATAAACACACACACACTCGCAGCTGAATTTAATTTGCCTCATTCCTCTGTTTTCTAAGGGTGCTGAACCGCGTCACCTCTTGCTGTCACCACGACTCAGCCGTCAGGGATTTACCACAAGTGTGCTCCTCTTTGGCTGCCCAGGCAACAACATGCACGCACACACACACTCAGACAGTTTACATACGTACAAAGCTATGTGTGTTTGACAGAAGGATTTACTGTGCCTTGACCTTGCAAAGATGTTATGACATATTCAAGAAACTTCCAAGAGTTTAGAGGGACCCCTGTTGCTGTGACAAATATGAATGTAGAGTACAGGGTATTAAAGGAACAGTGCGGATTATGTGAACTGGGACAATAAGGCCAAGAAATAGTCAAGAAAATTCAGTCATTATTTACTCAGCCTCATGCCGATTGAAGGTCGAGTTTAGTTTTTTCCACAAAACACTGCTGAAGTTTCACAGGAAAACGTTGCAGAATCAAGCAACTTTTAGCCTAAATCCTCACTGTAGATCCTCAGCTTGGAGCCACGTTCACATGTGTGCGCCCACTATCTGAACTGGGTGTGTGACGGTGTGTGTGTCACAAGTGAGCAACATGTCGGGGCTTTGGGTGACTTGGATTACACCAGACAAGCAGTATGGAGGCATTTTATGTTTTTGTTCAGTTATTTTTTCTGTTTTTAAGTGAACACTATATTTACAATATACTAAATTAAATAATTTGAACAATCCCTTTAGGAGTATGCTATCAAATTTACCAGAATCACAATGTAGAAAGTTTAATTTATTTACTAGTCAAACCACAGGTACCTAAAGATGTGGGCATCTATTTGAGTTCAGATGTGAAGTTTGAGATGTTTCCACATACACCTCCTACTTTGGCTCATGTATGTGCGGCAGTGCAAAGAGATTCATAAAGTGGAGTACAGATCTGAGGGTGTGGTGATTCAGCCACTCACATCACTGGTCTCATAGCTCTTAAACTGCTGAGCCAATCGCAACAGCACAACAAGTAAAGAAACAGCTTCTCCAGGAAATCATGTTGTTGTCTGTGAGTGGCACAATGTGAACACACAGTAGGACAAATCTGCAGCTAGGGGCAGATGTGTGTGTATGTAATTTTTTAAAAATTATTATATTTTGGGGCTTTTATGCCTTTATTAGATAGAACAGCTGAAGAGTAGACAGGAAAGGGGGTGAAGAGAGAGAGAGGATGACACGCAGCAAAGGGCCACAGGTGGGAGTCAAACCAGCAGCCTCCATACAGTTTGCAGTTTGAAGCAGTTTGTTATGATTGCATCAGTCTGACACTATCAAATAATATAATAATGATCACATAGATAATGACAGAAATGTAGCAAAATAAGCAGGTAAACTAGGGGGCTTTGTCTGAGGACAACCCCTCATGTAACCAATTACAACAAGCAATACTTACTGTATTGCTGTGATACCTACTGTGTATTGCTTGTTGTAATTGGTTATATGAGGGGTTGTCCTCAGACAAAGCCCCCTAGTTTACCTGCTTATTTTGCTACATTTCTGTCATTATCTATGTGATCATTATTATATTATTTGATCCAAAATAGGCCCAAATAGCCTAACACTGCTGATAAATGACATTAAAAAACATAAAAATGTATGTCCAAAGACATTTATTAGTTTCTGACTCTGGGAAAACAGTAAAAACTATCTCTTTGACACATTTATATTTTTCTCTGTGATCTTCTTATGATAAATAATGTAATAATTTTCATTTCTATTCAATCAGCACTAAACACAGTGGACGTATGTGCATAATCTCAGAGGTCCAGATGCAGAAGATTTACCAGCATATCATTTCTGCTCATGGTACTGTTGCTGTCAGACGTCTGCAAGAATTTAATGAACTGAAGCAGAATATTTTCATACAGTCTAAATCAGCTGTGAACAACAAATACATATTCATTTGACTGTTTGAACACCATTATTATTTTTTAAATATCTGTTTTGTCACATTCATTCATATTACAATCATTACTCTGTTATTTCTGCACATTTATTTCAAGTATTCAGTTTCCTCCTGTAGTTAAAATCAACAAAGTGGCAGCAGATTGACGGTGCATCAGAAACAGATGTGGTTCTGAGACGTCTATTCTCAGCTCAAAGTCTAAGACACATTTTACACCAAACTGCCGACAACTATCTTTGTGCTGCCTCATTTAAACGAACCTCCCACTGGGCACCAAAATACCACAGAAACAGGCGAAGACCTCGTGCCTTCCCTAAGTTTAACAAATTTCAATAGATGTGTGTTTTATCAGAAGTGTTTTCAAACTGTATTTTTCAGGCTTACAAGAGAGAAGACTTAGAGGAAGAAGACTAACTGGTTGGTGTGGGAAATGGATGTCTGGTTAACTTCCACGAACTACACTGAACACCTTTCCGTGACCTCACTCTAGAGGTTTTACAACATGCATGCGTATAATACAGTAAAGTGTTTGTCATTTTGACATATTGTGAACATTTATGCAATAGTGACACTAATCATCAGTCCCTCATCAGCTGTGCCCCTACATCCCCAGCTGACCGCTGGTCTCTGTGGTTTTCCTCTGCACACCTCTGTGTGTCTCTGGTGGACTATCAGATGGCAGACAGGGATTTAGGGTCGGGGATCTTTGACGTGTGAGGTCAAAGCTCTGGTATTTCCAGTCGGAATCACAGTTCCACGGAAAAACCGCAGCGCGAACCCCCGATCCCCAATTACCAGCACTCACACATGGACACACACCCACACACAAAGTGCTGCCACTAAGGGACAGCGGGGTTAATGTGAGAGGCACACTCAGGTTTGGTATGTACACTCTGTTGACCTGTTGTGGATACAGTCAGAGGTATATGTGTCTCTCAGTATAGAAGGTCAGAGGGTTCAGTGGTTGGGTTTCAGAGGTGAGGGGTGGGGAGGGTAAGAAGTGTGTTTAACAGAGGGGACATCAGTCGTTGAAAATGCCTTTGATGATTCTCCATGATCAGTTTTCTGAGACAGAAACTATAAAGTATCTGTTGTTCCGCCGATCACAAATCGATCACAGCTGGTGCTATCAAGAGCACAACAAGAGAGGAACTTCATGTGCACATCTCTGGTTCTGCTGCATCAATTTTTATCCTTTTTTTATGGGGAAAATTCGTCACTTTCCATGTGGATGTCCAGTCAGTGTTGACGGTAAATGTAGTCAATCAAAGTAATAAATTCCTCCGTGCTGCCAGATTGACCAAGAAAGCAGAGTTCACCTGCTGCAAACGCTCTTCTCCTGCAGTAACATCACAGTAATGTCACTGGTGTTAAAGATTGCGTAAAGCAACAATAAATGTGTTCACACCATAGAAACATTTGTTATTAACCACCTGGACAAATTTCAATGATTAAAAAAGTCACTAAATATATAAAATTAGGTCTCAGAATCATGAAAAAATAAGTAGTTTTCTCTGCTCTGAAATGTTGGGGGCGTGTCCGCTCTGCTGTCTCAGTGTCAAACACCACTGTGACCCGAAAATGACCTGAAACATGGATGCTCTGTCTAGCAGCTTTACTGGACATGTCCAGACTAGAACTTTAATCCAGCCTGAAAAGATGGGGCTGACAAGACACAAGACCAACAAAATTAAGTCCAAACCCAACCTGAATCCGTCCCTCATTAGCATATTTCAGCCTGAACCCAATTATGGCTGTACACTTTTCTTAAAAACTTCCCTCTGGTTGGAAGTGACAGGGACAATACGTGGGGGGAATTTGAATTGGCAGTGACAAACATGGGGCCCGACAACCCAACCAAACCCAAACCCATCGGAACGCGTTGGGTCCTGTTGGATTACATTGGATTCGGGCACAGCTCAAGCTTTCATCCAGAGATGTTTGAGCCACCAGAGCCAGAGGACAGTGACAAGATTTTTTTTTTTCTTCTGTGTCAGGTTGTTGGAACTGAAGTGAGCTGAAGTGAATTGCTGGGCTGATCTGGACTGAGGGAGTCGCTGAAGGTACAGTCATAACTGACCGTTAGTGAGGGTGAAGAGAGGGTGAAGCAGTGTCGTTTGTGTGTCAGTATTTTGGTCACCCAACTCTACATTTTGGCCAGCAGAATAATAAGTATAGGCTGAGGTGGTGATACATGCCAACATGCGAGTTGGTGTCAGATGATCGGGCACAATGCATCCTGTTTAATGAAGTTCTCTGCCAGCATGGCTCTGCCAGCAGAACTCAGGTTTCATGGTCAATATAACACGCAAGGAGGAATTTTATTTTGCTACAATTTACTTAATTTACCATCAACACTGACAAGACATCCACATTAAAGGTGCCAAATTTTAGCTTTAATAAATGCTATCCATCTTGAGTCCAAAAATGTCACCAGTGCAATGCTAAACTCGTGGAGCACTATACTAACATTTTTTGTTTATTGTTTAAATGCTTTATTGAATAGAATTACAAAGAACAAGTCAAGTCAATCATGGGGTTAAAAAAATGGTCATGTGCTGAGCAGGAGAGAACAAACGTACCAAACAAAAGAGAGACACAAAAAACAATTATCAAAAATCTGAAAATAAATTAAAATATATATATTATAAATAATATAACATAAATAACACAATAAATTAGGTTAAATGATATAATAAATACATAAAACAGTCTTTAATTTGAATTAAAGGTTAATTTGTCTTTTCAACATAGACAAGCTGGGCACATAGCACATTTAAATACAGGAGACAGGAAAGGGTAAAGTTGATCAAGGTTCCATGAGGTACCAAGCTTCCTCAACTGCTATTGGAGCAGGACGGGGGCGGGACTTAGGAGGGATAAATTGATAACTTAAACCACCCCAAGCGGAATCCATCATGCTTCAGGTGTGGGCTTAAACACACACAGTGGTCGACTGAGTGACTGCTTCTGACGCAGCAAGTTCCTCCAGCCTGAGGAGCAACAATTCTGATACACACAGACACACACACTGACAAGCCTGCCTTCAAACCACAAGCCTCTTTCCCCTCTTCCATTAACACATCTCCACACTGTGATTAAGAAATAACGGCTGGGAAATAAAGACAACAAACAACTTTTCTGGTACATGCCTTCAGATACACTCACACATAGCTGCACGGATACACACACACATACACTCACACACATAACGCACACAAGAGCGTGCTCAGCCATAAAACCACTGGGCTCCAGAGACAAAAGCCTTGTCATGCTCTGGTGGGGTCCTGTCACTAATCCACACAGCTTTAGGGGTTGCAGACAGCAGACGCACACACAGTGCAGATCTATGTGAAAGAGAAATTTGACACACACACTGCCTGGATTTGTGGATACATACTTACACACACTGGCTCTCTGACACACACGGACACAGACAGTGGTGTTGTATAGCCGGCTGGCTGGGTGTTAAGGCCCAGCAGAGCTACTGGCGACAGGTTGGAGAGAGGAGATGGCTCACTAAGCCTAATCACACAGGGGAATGCTGTCTGGGGCACCTGACCATCAGACCTCTCACTGTGTCTGTGTGTGTGTTTGTGCATATGCTTGCTTACTTACATGTAGTTTTGCATGTGTGTGTGTGTGTGTGTGTGAACTCCGGACGAGGGCAGTCATAATTGGGGCTTATCGCCCAGAACGGGGCAGAAGGAGAGGTGCCAGGGCCGGATTGCGGGCGTCTGACCGGAGCTGGAGTTGAATGGGGAGGGGGGCGGAGGGGATGTAATGAGTCATCCAGATTCTTACGGGCAAAGCTACACACAGCCGGAGAACATATTCCATACACTGAACTTAGTCCATCTCATAAAACTCAGCATCAATTACTTTAATCCACAGATCAAAGATAGCACAAAAATGTCTGATGTTCATCTGCTGATATTCTCTGGAACCTGCTCAGGGCGGAGACAGGCTCCGACTGACATGTCCGGTTTGCTCTTCATATATTCAATTGCCAACACATTGAAATGGTAGTAAATTTTACCGAAAAAACTGGCTGTCGCCTGAAAGTTTTTCCCTGACCTCTGCAAGTCAACACAACTAAGTAAGTGATCCGTTCAGCCTGCTGTCACATAATGATTTACAGAAGTAGGCACGCATAAACTCATACCAGAGTGTAATAATTAATATGACAAAAATAATATGCATCATTAAGCTGGAAAGTTGACCACTTCATTCATTGAGCCCGGATAATCCCGGACGAGCCCCCAATATGTTACGACTAGAGGTGGGACTCGATTAAAAAAATTAATCTAATTTAATTAGAGGCTTTGTGATTAATTAATCTCAATTAATCGCATTTTAATCGCATAACCATATTTACCACAAGAAGCAACATTTTTCAATATAAATGGATTTTGGTATATGACTTAATCAAATGATAGACACATACACTATATTTAAACAACAAAATATTGTTGTGAAAGTGAAGTGAAACGTCCAGCGTCAGCCACTTGACTAAAAACAGTTAACAGACACACACCTCGGCAGCACTGAGATGTGAATCCCTGCCATGCAAGCCTGACTAGCAGAGTCAAACCAAGTCAAGACAAACAGCACAAGTGTCTGTAAAGAGGCTCTAGTCTCTCCATCGTTCTACACAGAGGCAGAGATGAGCTGCAGGGAGACAGACTGCAGGCAGAGAGAGGAACTGGAGCTCAGGCGGAACAGGTGAAACAGTTGAAACTACAGTGAAAAGCAAGAAACACACAAGTAAATAATGACTGTAGTTGAGCCAACATTATATTGAAGCAGTGAACTGTTGTTTCTCGTGGTAAACCCGCGTTTCTCGTGGCGTAAAGCCCCGCGGGGCCGCGCGCCTGCCGCCACCGGTGCCAGGCTTCTTCATAGAAAATAATAAATAATAAAGAAATAATGGGGGCGGCTGTTTTCACGCGCGGCGTCCGCCGGCGGTGTGGCCTGTCTTGTGTGATCGGTCGACCAGGAAGTCAAGCACTGACAAACGTTCCGTTCTGTCCCGCAATTAAATGCGTAAATTTTTTTGACGCGTTATTTTTTTTGTAATTAATTAATCATAATTAACGCGTTAAAGTCCCACCCCTAGTTACGACCCTAGCTTGAGGGAAGCAGCATAAGTTTTAGTTGGATAAACTAATATTCAAGTTTCTTAAGTAAATAAAAGACAGATCGCACAAAAATGTTTGACGTTCATCTGCTGATATTCTCTGGAACTTGCTTAGGCTCACATGTCCAGTAAATTTTACTAAGAAACTGGCCGTCCCCTGAAAGTTCTTCTCTGGCCTCCAGTCCAAGTCTACAGTCATCACTGCAAAGTGACTGGTCCATTCAGCTTGTTGTCAGCATAGCGATTTACAGAAATAGGCATGCGTATGCTCAAACAAGAGATAAAACAATATAAACATGCATGGGACAAAAATAATATGTATCATGAAGCTGAAAAATTGACCAACTAAAGTACATCAGTCTCAAGGCTTCATTCATTGATCCCGGATAATCTCGGACGAGACCTCAATATGTTACGGCCGTGGCTCAAGGGAAGCAACATAACGAAAGAAACAAGTTAGATAAACCAATTTTTAGGTTTATTAAGTAAATAAAAGACAGATCAAAGATAGAACAAAAATGTGCTGATATTGTCTGGAACCTGCTCAGGGCGGAGACAAGGTGCGACTGACATGTCCAGGTTGCTCTTCGTATATGCAGTTGCAACACATTGGAAATTTTACCAAGAAACAAGACGCTGGCCGACTCCTGAAAGTTTTTCCCTGACCTTTGTAAGTCAACACAGTGAGATGACTGATCCACTCAGCCTGTTGTCACATAGTGACAACTCCGAAAAGAAACAAACTATAATATTAATTCATGAAACAAAAATTATATGAAACATGGAAAATTGACCCCATTAACTAAAGTATATCAATTTCCAGACTTCACAGTCATGCTTATCCACTTGCCCCATTTAGATCACATCTATATATATATATATATATATATGTATACAGAATAATGTATTGTAGATCTATAAAAATATGATCATGTACAAAGAACATGTTGCATTCTTTAAATGTGTTTTGAATTAGCGAAGCAGGTGATAGTAATTACATATCTGTAATATCTACATATCTGCAGCTGTACAGTGGGTGTGTATCCCAGCACACAGGGTGTCAGGTCAGGACGGAAAAATGCAGTGACCAGGTTACATTGCATTGCATGTTTTGGGGTGAGCTGTCCCTTTAAGGTTTTATTTATGTTTTTCTTCTGTCAAACTACTGAAACTCAGAACCACTTGTATGAACCGATTTGTTCTTAAGTGGTTTATACGAGTGATTAAGGAGAACTTGTCACATTCTGATTGAGCATTCCACAACAACTGAATGTACCAAGACACAGTATCTCATATTTACAGAAAAGAATACGGGGCAACAGGTATTCAAAGGAAAGGATGGATATCAAAGTCCTTATTGAGGCCGTTTGGGGCCAATGTATCCAATATGTGTGTCCAGAACAGTTCACGTTTCAGTACAA
Source organism: Lutjanus campechanus (assembly GCA_027495735.1). NCBI lineage: Eukaryota > Metazoa > Chordata > Actinopteri > Lutjaniformes > Lutjanidae > Lutjanus > Lutjanus campechanus. The sequence goes on from JAJHUR010138693.1 coordinate 10,723, forward strand.
AGAGATGATGTCACCCCCTGTACATGGACATTTCAGTGATTCGATACCGATGTATCTGAGGGTAGAGACATTATGTTTAGCACTGGAGAAATGTACAGCCACCAGACTGGTACTATGATATTCAGCTATTTGAGTTTTTAAGCTCGAAACGTCATGCCAATAAATTGTTCAAAGGGGAGCTCCTTTGGAGTGCTGATTTTTTCAATCTCTTTTATGTGTGATACTTTTTGATCCAGCGCCCAACCCATTGGGCTCAGGGATGTGTGTCTTTCTTACATTGATACACATGTACAGTAAAATGATTCTTGGCCCTCATAAACATGAAGCAATATATTTAAATAAAATGTAACTGAAATATAGGAAATCAAAAGTTTGTTATGGAAAATAAATAAACATAATGTGAATCTACTTAGTATAAACTGAATGTAAACAAATTGAGTAACCTTTATGTGACCAGATCCCACAAGGCGGCTATGTGCATCACACTCCAGCACAGCAGGTGGCGGTAGTGCATCTTAACACTTGTTGGCACCCACCCAAAACCGGAAGGAGTAGAAGAAGACCGACGTAACACCTGGGCGTTGGTGAGGTCGATCCCGCAATGTCTTTGCATGGTATACGTCTGCTTGAACGAGTGGGAACATGGTACCGAAGTAGTGGCAGGTTCGGTAAGTTTTTCAACCATTTCCCATGTGTTGTGTTACACTATGGTGATGTTTTTTGATAAGTGTATTCATTTTAAGTTTGTTTTATAATTTACTTAAGCAAGCGTGATTGTTTTGCTGTGTAAGAGGTTGGTGAATTTAGGTTAGCACATCTGCTCTAGCTAACTCATGCCCTGCTCGCAAGTGCTAGCACTAGCTAAGAGGCTCGTATCTCGTTAACCACGAGCTAACAGCTACAGCCAAACTAGTTGTGGTTGTTGTGAAATAAGAGGACCTATGGTGAACAACACTGCTTTAACATCCCACTGCTTGGCCAGCATTGACACTATGGCACTATGGCAAAGCCTTATAAGGCTTTGTCTTTGTCAAAATCAGGACTTTCTTACATATATTGATCCCGGACAATGGTAGACAAGCCCCAAGATGTTACGACCCTGGGACAAGGGAAGCAACATAAAGAAAGACACAAAGTTGAATTAACCATGTTTCAGGTTTAGTAAGTAAATAAAAGACAGATCAAAGATAGCTCAATAATGTCTGATGTTCATCTGCTGATATTCTCTGTTCAGGGCCCCGACAGGCTCCAACTGACATGTCCGGCTCGCTCGTCATATATTCAATTGCCAACACGTTGGAAGGATAGTTAGGAAACCAGAGACAGCCCGTCCCCTGAAAGTTCTTCCCTGACCTCTGCAAGTCCAAAATCAACACGACTAAATGACTGATCCATTCAGCCTTAAGCCAGTTTGTTGTCACATAATGATCTCCAGAAGTAGCCATGCATGTGCTCATAAAGTATAAGAGATATAACAATATATCACAGCATGGTAAAAAATGACATGTATTGTGAAGCTGAAAAATCTACATAGTATCAACTAGAGTGTATCAATTTAAAGATTTTCTTCATTTTTTCTTACTCTTTTTGTACGAACATGCTAACTTCAGATAACTGTCTCAATGCTCAATCAGTGTGTGAATTGGCATAATTAATGCCCTATAATACTCTATAAGGCTACACTTCCTGCCACATATGTTAGGAAGTGTTTATTTATGAAAATGGAACCAAAGAGTAAAAAGAAGAATTGAATGAGTTTAGAGTTTGACATCCTGCTTTCAGAGATCTATAAAGGTGTGGGTGGTGTGCTTACCTGCGGGTTCTACTGTAACTGAAATAAAGAAGAAATGTCTTGATATGAAAATGGCTTCAAGAAAAAAATAACTTTGCGCCACAGTAAGGCGATTGACGACTGTAACGAGAGGAGGGGGTCATGTGTAAGTTTTCATTACGGAGATAGAGGACAGAATAAGTGGCGATGTTCCCCTGGACAGCGACTTCATAAACCTGCATGTGAAGACTGACTGACAGGTCTGGACCTCACAAATTGTGTTCGTATCTGAAAGAAAATTCAAAATACAAGAAAACTGCTGAATGTGACAAGTTCTCCTTAATCAGTGGTATAAACCACTTAAGAACAAATCTGTTCATACAAGTGGTTCTGAGTTTCAGTAGTTTGACAGAAGAAAAACATAAATAAAACCTTAAAGGGACAGTTCACCCAAAAACATGCAATGCAATGTAACCTGGTCACTGCGTTTTTCAGTCCTGACCTGACACCCTGTGTGCTGGGATACACACCCACTGTACAGCTGCAGATATGTAGTTTAAAAAAAAAAATCACTATCACCTGCTTCACTAATTCAAAACACATTTAACTCCCACAAATCCTGAGCCCCCGCTAATCAGACATCCTTGCACATCACCTGTGCACATCCTACCCTCACCTGTCCTTCGCAGTTCTTGACCTCCCTGACCCTGTTTTCTGTCCCGCAGGTAACGCGGTGATCGCCTAACAGTCAGTCACAAGTTCTACCGTACCCGGCCCAGGATCTCTACAAGGAGCTGACTCATCCTCCCTACGTCCACCTGTGTCTCCGCCACACACTCTGGTTCCACCTCAAGACACGTACGTTCAGCTAATACTTCCATTATAAGCCTCCTTCTTCCATAGGAACCAAGGGGGACGATGCGCT
>JAJHUR010138694.1:625-28712 GCA_027495735.1 Lutjanus campechanus
CTGGTTTCTCTTCTGCTGCATCTGCACAAACTAACTGGTGTGTCGTTGGAATAAGATTACTCCTGTTTAGGTGATAAATGTGTAGGGATATGAACAGGGATGCAACTAATGATGATTTTGATTATGAGTTCATCTGTTTTTCTTTTGTTTTTTTAATCATAAAAAGTCAGAAATAGTGAAAAATGCCACCGCTGTCAAGATACTCACAGCAATATAAAACAGAAAAGAAGCAAATCCTCACATTTTGAAATATTCTGTATTGTCTTTGAAGAAGTAATGGGGTTTTTTTTTGGAGAATGTCTTAAATTAATGACAAATGGTGAACCACATTGCGTATTTCTATGATAATTTGAAGCAGGCGAGTGGCACATCTTCACATTTTTGTAATTTTTCCTGAAAAATGACTTTTTTTTTTATAGTTACAGTAGTGATATAGACAGGGAATGCTGGGAGATTTGTAATATTATAGGCCACTAGTGCTTGGATAAGGGGCATTTTTACAAACAATCACAGGGTTACCCCAGGACAATGTTTAGCTGAGGTGGTAAGACATGCTGATTTTGACTTACTTTGTCTCACCATCAGTGTGATTATCAGATGACAGCCTAACAGCCACCACATTCATGACCTACATGACGTGAAATATGCTTTTCTTACGTTTAAGTTTTATCTCTCAGAATTACATGCTCTTTCTATGTTAGCGAGGTGGCTGGCCTCCGTTATAAAACACTGCAGGAAACCTTAGTTATCAGAATTGTCAGTGATTTAGTTTCTGGTGGTCAAGTATTTGATTAATTGAAATTCTGTTCAAGGAAGTTTTGAGCGCCATCAAAGAAAATGGAACGCCAAGCTACATTTACATGAAAGAGACAGTTGGAAGAAGATAAGAAGCTAGAAGCTAAGCAACAAACTGCTGCAGACAGGGTCACCCACAAAACATATTTCAGCCACTTTAGAAGCCAAATGTCACACACCCTCTCTCAACCAGACTCTTTGACATAAACATTAATTTTTACCTCTGCAGAACGCAGGAGTAGCCGGTCTACGGCGTCCTTGATCTGCTGCTGTTTGTGTTATTATGTGACTTCGGTGAGTCCGAACAAATCTTGTAAAACCCCAAAGACACACAATAACACGAACAAACTTACAGATCGAGGCAGGGGCAGTCCAGCAACTCCTTTGTTCTGTGAAGTAAAATTACTGATTTCGTCAATGGAGTCTGGTTGCTGCGCAGAGGGCGATATTTAGCTCACAAAACGATGGTTTCTTGTAGGAAAAGCCTGTCTGGCGACAAGGTAAAGCGGTGAAAATATTCTAAATAAGGCGTACACTGAAACTGATGTTGTGTGTTGTGTTTTGTTTTGTTTTTTTTTGTTGGCCAAAATACATTTTTTTGCTGACCTGGTCCACTGCAGTACCATCCACTGTGGGTAATACACTGATTATGGCTAGGTACCTCATACAACCCCACTTCAAATAATCCAAACTATCCCTTTAAAGTGTGTGTGTGTGTGTGTGTGTGTGTGTGTGTCGTGCTGACTTGTCCTGTCCTGGTGCAACACCTCCCACCTCAGCACAGCAAGGACCAGGCAAAGTCGTGACTTGAGACGCCCTCAAACATTCTGCCACTGTGTGAATCCAGCTCTATAATAAACTGCTGTGGCATTAACACACTCTCCGACTCCTGACAGAAAAATTAAGGCTATTATTCACAAGTTGAGCCCAGGATGAAATAGTAGTTGTTCCCTGAGGAAGATTTTTTTTTTTTTTTTTTTTTTTTTTTGTCGCCTGAATATTTTTTATTTCATGGAAAATGTTTATGTGGCTTAAATATACATTTTCACCTTCCAACCTGGTAGCTTTTTTCAGTGCTGTAAAAGCATTTGCCATATAGAGTTTTAAGTTCGTTGCTGTAGATTTTACACATCTATTGTAGGCGTCGTGGTGGCCAATTCTTTACATTAATACCAAGAACTAGCTCCCCATGCTTTGATATTATCTGGTAGATAGAAAATCTATGTACGTTTTCTTTGGCTCAACTGAAAAAAAAAGTGACATTGGTGCATGATAGAAATAAAACTGGACCATGCTGTAATAAAAATAAGAATTTTGGCAATTTATTGAACTAACTAATTATGCAAACAATGAAGTGTAAGCGGTCAGAATGTGGTGTGTGGTGGAAATTTTCTGCAACCAAACATGTTTGCTGAGGTGCTCCTAAATGTTGATTGAAATCTCCAATGCTTTCATTATCAGCTGACATGTTTACTGGCATCACTCACGATCCTCTTGAAGTGAAGTATTTAGCTGATGCAAAGTATTTTGAAGTAGAGTTACATGGAAATGAGATACAGCATCTAGTTAGCAAAAATAAATGTACGGGAAACTGTGCTGGTGGCATTTTAGATCTAGTAACACTTAGATTTTATCATACACACTTATAATCATTGCAGAGTGATAACAAAACCTTTGCTTAGTAGGTGCTGGAAAATGTATCAGGCGTGCATCAGGTTTTCATGTCAGTCAGTTAGCCGGTTTCATCTGTAATGTGATGGAGGTTCCTCTCTGACCACAGATGCAGAAAGAGTTGAACTTTACATTGACGTTGTGTGTGTTTTTCCCCCCAGCATTCATTTAAAGGGTTGGTTTTACCTTGAAAAGCTGCTGCGCCTGAAATGATTTCACTCGAATGAATTTCTGTGACGTTGTGCCACTTCAAAGTGTCCAATGTGGAAGATTTACAGGGATTTATTGGCAGAATATGATTAAAATAAGAGTCGCTGTGTTTTCATATATATTAGAACGAGTCCTTTATGTCTACAGATGGTGCGGGTCCTCTTCCACAGAGGCCACCATTTTGCACCGCCTGGCTCTAGATACACCTTTTCGCATTTAGTTTGAGTTTCACAGCCGCTGTAGGTTCTCTTACAATAGCGTTGCCACAATCCCAAAATTTTGACTTTGATACCAAATCCCAGTTTAGTATCACAGTGCTCTCTACCAAAACAATACTTGAGACTAAAATGATAGTTTGATACTTGATACCTAACAGTTCAGAAACAGAACGACCCTGACCCCACAGAGCCACTGTAGTGTAGAAATGAGATGTAGCTAGCAGCCATATGCTATGTAGCTATAAAACCTTATAAAAGTTCTAAAACGAGACCAGCAAATATTTAACTCTTACGAAAAGAACGTGATAAATGCAAAAAGTTTGCAGTGTAGAGCGGCATGACAGAGCCACTGCTCACCCGCAAACAGCTGCTGAGCTCTAGGGAGCTCTGGAGGAAAGAGCCGGGGTCAGAGCGGAGGTTGTCGACGAATAAATGGCACAAGTCATATCAGATTCTGTTCTGATCCAATGAACTTTACTTTGTGAATGCACAGACATACAGTATAGCAAGGAGGGCAGGGGGTGGAAGAAAAGAAACTGGAAGGAAATGGCAGGAACAACCAGAGTCTGTTGAGTGTGCTACTCAGTCAGAGGCTAAACTGAACTCAGACACGCACCCTCGGTGCTGCGCAAGGTGGAAAAATCCGTTTCTGTGCAAACAACACCAACATGGACCCATAACAAATACAGAACTTTGAGAAATTCTAATACCAGACAATTTTTGATTTAAAAAACGTATTGAAAAACTATTGAAATTACAGTATACTGTGCAACATTATCCAACAATTATGTTAAAAAAAAAGATGTAGATTAGCTACCTAGTTAGCTAGCATTTTACTAACATTAGCTAACTTAAGATGTAAATCATTTGTTGCTTTTAAAGGTCTTCCAGCAAAGTCAGTCAACCATATTTAAAATGTGGTTTTCTTTGCAACATAGACGAGCCTGCCACATATCTCAGTACAGGAAACAGTAAAGAAGACTATTGGCCAAGGTGCCAAGCTTGCAGAGTGAAAAGGGGCATGATGTAGGTGGAGTCAGTTATCACACCATTCACTTTTCTGTATGATGAGTATATAAGAAGTTATAATGAAATAAATGTCTTCTGAGTGGTTGGTTAAATTATCAGTGTTTATATTTTCATTATTGTTCTAATATTTTTTCTTCTTTCTCTCTGCAGTGACAGCTACATCGTGCGTGTAAAAGCGGTGGTGATGACGCGGGATGACTCGAGCGGTGGCTGGCTGGCCCAGGACGGCGGGGCTCTGAGCAGGGTCGGGGTGTGCCGCCTCCTGCCACCAGAGCTGGCACCCGTGCCGGCCTCCAGCTTCTCTCAGTTCCTCATCCGGGGTGAGCGGCTGCGGGACAAACAGGTAAAAAAAAAAAAAAAAGACTCACACAAACATCAACAAAAGGATAAGATATGGAAAATATGGCTGACGTGTGTTGGGTAAACAGGTGATCCTGGACTGTCCGCTGAGGAAGGACCTCGTGTACACCATAGCAACGCCCACTTTTCACCATTGGAGGGTGGAGGACAGGAAGTGTGGCCTGACCTTCCAGAGTCCGGCTGACGCCAGAGCGTTCGACAGGGGGGTACGGAAAGCCATCGAGGACCTGGCTGAAGGTACGAAGTGCCGCAGTGCAACTATCCAAAAAATGTACACCCTCCCGTTATAGATGAGTCAGGGATAACAAAGTCCCAGCGGACCAGATGCAGTTGACTTTATAAGCAAGACCTGGTCAGAGGGTTAGGACAATGTCATGAGGTCCTAGTTATGACTAAAACATCGCTTATGTCCTTCCAAATGTGTACAGTTAATGACATAATATGAAGAGAGATGTTGCACATAAAGATGAGAACACTCAACTAATTAACAAACAAGATGTCCACTAATTATTGCATTATACAATCCTCAAGTATAATTACTGAATGAAGGAGAAACATGGAACTTATGAAGTTATGAAGCTTTGATAAGCATGCAACAGAGGGTAGGCATTGAGACGTATGCATGAGACTCAAATACTACAGCTCTGAAATCTGTTTCCTAAACGTTGGTTTTGAACCATAAAGTTATCAGAGCACCTGATAGGATAAGTATATCTTGATTTAAATAAAAGTTTTAGGTCACAGAGTAATGTAAGGTATAATCTGGATTCTGACTGAAAGCAACAACTTTGAATTTATAGATCCATGAGCCTCATGTGAGGTTTATCTGACCTGAGTGTTGACTGACAGGACGCCCGGATGTTCCTGTATCTGTAATACCCCCTTGGCCTCTGTCGGTTTGCCCCCAAAGTCCATCTCCCGTGCTCTGTCAGTGAACAAGGTGACAGTGAAGCAAAGTGCTGGATCCTTGAATTAAAAGCTGTTCCTGTTTTCTCACCTTGTAGGCTCAACCACCTCCTCTACAGCACTCCAGAATGAGGGCGAGCTGGGCGACGATGACGTCTTCACTGTAAGCACGTTTCCCTACATTCATTTTCTGTTTTACCTCAACAGCAAGACTTGCCCATCGTAACTGTGACACGATCTCATGTACTTGCTGTCAGCTAACAAAATACGGCGTCACAGTAGTCTGAGGGACATTAACATTGACACTCGGCAAAGTAGGCAATTTCCTGACTTCATCATTAAGGTTATATCATAGAGAATTGAGAAGTGTTGCTTTTCCTTCATTTAGTTTGAAGCACTTTATGTAGTTGAGTTGAAGTAGAAAACAACTCTCCTTCTGTTTCACAGAGGGGGATCAAAATACATGTGATTGGTTGTCTCCAGGTTGTTGCTTCGGGGCATCAGAGGACGTTTGCATAAAGTTGAACTCTTTTGAACTTTCTCAGGTTGGGAACATTTGAGTTTGACTCGCAATGGGCTGCATCAGGATGTTATTTGAAGGTTGAGTTTGCCGTGAATGGCATCCTGCCGTGCGAGGCGCCGCGTTGGTGATGGTTTAATACAATCCAGAAAGCAAATGAACAGATCCATGAGCATGAACACAACTCACAAACACACAGACTTCCTGGGTAAGAGTTCATATTTAGCTGCTACCTTAAACTGTAAGTGCACAGGACTTTTGCCTGAGTGGTGCAAGGCTACACAAAGTGTTGTGTGCCTGATGCACATTCTGGTCATCTCACATTGGCCACTTTTTGGATAAACTAGCAAATTCATAAGCTAAAAAGTGGTTTATTATCCTAGTCTTTGCATTAACTCCAAGATTAAACCTCACACCTAATTGTAACTTCAATCAGAGATGATTTTTTAAATTTTTTGTTATCATTGATCTACAAAGATACACTTAGATTTTGGCTCCTTGTACTGCTGTCACAGCTGCATCTGTGACTGCACTTCCCTGCAGATTTTAAGCGACTTAAACCTGACTGCAGATGAATTCCCAAATTGATCATTGTAATGTTATACAGCTCAAAAAGTGTGCCGTGCCTCTTTAAACAACAAACAGGACCCTGTGATGTTTCAGTGCAGGGCTGTTTTGGTCCCGCCTAGGTATAGAATGTTATCTTGGCTGTTGCAGTCCTCTCTTTGTCGTCAGACTGTGGGTCAGTTTCTATCAGTACTTGTTCAACATCTCCAGTCTGCATCTAAACACCCTCAGGATTCGTCATAGAAAAGGAAGAGCTACTAACAGGCACTGGAGCAAAAATATTCAGCCCTCTGCATCCAAAACTTAAAAGACTTTGTTTCTTCCATCTAAATAAGTATTTCAACTCAGGATCTGCTCCCTGACATGCCTACCTGCCGCAGCCCATGAAGTGTGTGTGTTGTTTGTGTGTCAGGGCCTCTCTACCTTAAGTTAGCATGAAGGACCCCCTCCCCCCCTCTGTAACCTGACACCAGGAGCAGCAGGCAGGGTCACAAGGTCACTTCCTGTATCCCACCACCTCGCTCACTCCTGGTGACCCCCCCACCACTCCTCCTCACCCCTCCTCTCCAGTTGAAAAAGAGAGTCGCCACCAAACTAGCAGCTAGCAGCTGTTTCCCAGCTTAGTGCAGGGCCGGTGATTTACGAGAGGAAGTGCCTCGTGGTTCATCTTTGACTCGAGCTGTCTGTAAGGGCCAAGACTAATAGGTGCTCTGCTGGGAGTGTACAGCCACCACAGAGACGCATACAAACACATGAGGAGGGGTGGAGGGAGGCTACAGCGCTGTCAGAGGGTGGAGCAATCCCTGAAATGGAGCATCAGGTTTTTAGGAAAAGCGGTGCAACAAATCCAAGACAGTTTCTTGTTGTTGCTGCTCAAAAAGTTGCCAGATTCACTCAAAATAAGACCCAGCTGCTCACTTCCATTTCAGATAAAGTTCTGCGCAAGCTCATAATAAAACAAATAGTGACATAGCCTTTATATTTCTACTTTTGCTTTGTTTCAAACTACTTAATTTAATACAAAGTGCTGTGGTGTATGAATTCTAGTGGCTCTGACACACCAAGAAATAGCAGCAATAAAGAATAACTGAAGAAACATCTTGCATTGCCTTATCATAGCTGCTTTTAAAATGCTTTTTAATACAGCAGACCTGCACATACATTCTTCTCCTAACTAACCTGTAGCCCGTATTTGTAATCCAAAAACCACAGAGGAAAGGCAAGGCAAAAATCTAGCCTGCCATTTTTCCTGAGTCTATGTTTAAACGTCTCATTATATGTGTCTGATAAAGCACTGTTAAGTTTACCTTTGCACTGCTGTAGTCAGTGAAAGGTGCTCTGCTTGTGGAAGTAAGAGACTAGACTCTGTCAGGTCTGTGGTTTTCCTGTGGAACTGGGCATACATATGTCAAATAGACTTATATGAATGCAAATTACATTGATATATGTATAAATAAATTGCATACTTTAAATGAAATAATGTACCAAACCCAATGTATGCATCATGTGCCTAGTGCTCAGTTTTATTGGCTGTTGGGCTGGTTTTGATCTGCCATTTGGTTGGTTTTGTCACACAGACCTGGCAACCCTGAAAATGACGCAATCAAAAAAAATGAGGGAAAAAAAACCCACAATAAACGGGTGAACTCAACCACAAGGTTGGGTTGCAGGTCAGTTAGCTTTCTTTACCATAGATCTGCTATTCAAGACTAAACCCAACTGGTCCCAACAAAGTATTGGGTTTTAAGATTGGGTTCGGATTTTAAAGCGTAGCTTGTAGAGTGTCGATTTTTGGCTTATATGCATGTCGTGTTACAACAGATTCACAATGCCTACCAGGAAAAAGAAGTAGCAAAAAGCATTGCAGCATTGCACACGTTTGGTTAGTCCAATAAAGCTAAAATGTACCTTTTGGTCTCAGTTCAAGATCCAATTTGGCCAGTCATGTCCTATCATGCCTTGAAGACAAGTATGCATCTGGTCTTGAGTTTTAGGCCTATACCAAACTCTAATCTTCTCTGACTGCTTCCACTATTGTTTTAACATAAACCTCCGTTTAGTGCAAACTGAGCTGGACACAACGGAAAAAGTCTGGGGGACAATCTGAACTAGTGTAATGCCTGTTTGGAACACTTACCTGTTTGGAGCGGGCTATTTGCTTTGAAGTGCCGCTTGCATAGTTGCCGATCAACTTTATACTCAATGTTGCACTACATTGAGTCTGCAGCAATGCACACCCCATATGTGAAATCAACTGGATGAACAGTTCTCGAGAAATGTGAAGGACAGTCATACGCATAGACAAACTTTCCTTCATTTAGTTAGATTATGCTGCTACAATACCACCTATTGGCTGCATGACTCGTCATCCATCATATATACATATATCCACTAAATGTGGTTGCATTAGCACAAAGCATTCAGCACATATGACATTTCTTGTATTAGAAGTCCTGCCAACAGCATCTGAGCTAACCTTTAGGGCTAGCTGTAGCAAAATTGTATGGAATATCAAAAGTCAGAAAAAGTCATATTTTTTCTGGCTTGGTCAAAAGATGTTCTGCACCAAATTTAGTGACAGCTGCTTAAAATTTCTACAAGCAGTAGTTAATAAAACAACTTGTACCAAACTCAAAATGGCAGCAAGTCGGTCTAGATGCAAATGGTGTAGCTTGTATCGATAGATTCATCTCAACCCACATACTTTAGTTTCTGAAATTTACTGTTTAAAAGTTACAGGCCAAAAGTTTATTTTATTTATGGCCAAATTGCAACAAATTCAACACTGCACTCCCTTGTGTCCTCAGCAGTACATCCGCCAAGTGTGAAGTCAATCAGATGAACGGCTCTCGAGATATGCAGGACAGACAGACAGACAGACAGACAGAGAGTCCTTCCTTCATAGTTGGATTAGATTATGGTTAGTTATGGGTATGAATAATTACTTGCTAAATTTGCTTTTTTTCGCTGACAGTGTCCATTTTGTTTGTGTGTCTTTGTCTTGGTATTTCCTCTGCCCAGTACCTGATGGTCACAGTCCTCAATCCTCTTCAGAGAAATGACAAAAGATATTGAGACCAAACAATGGAATGTCTTGTAAACAACCATCAGACTGTCAAATTTAACATTAATAATGGCACTAAAACCACATGTCCATAACTGTGGGATACTCTGATGGTTTCAGTGCTGCATGCTTAGCCTGTGCTAATGACCTTTCCTAAAGTTAGCGGTGGCGGCAGAGTTTGCGAGGCGGGCAGTCGTGGACAGGGGGAAATGCTGCAGCAGATTTACAGCCTTTGGGGGGACGGGGGAGGATGGTGGGGGTGCAGCGAAGCTGGGGAGAGCTAGAATGGACATGCTTCCCTAAATTATTCCTCGTTTGCCAAACCTAAACTTAACCCAACCCTTCCTCTGTCCCTCCCTTCAGCACGTCTCCTCTCTCTCTGTCTCTATTTTGGCTCATTCACAACAGGGGGAGTGAAAGCTATTGAAGCAATTCTGGGCTCATCCCAGGAGAGCGAGACGGGCCTGTTGAAGGATGAATCCTCCCGAGCTTTGAGTCAGGACATGTTTTGTGTCAGAAAATAACTTGAAATGCCCTCTGTCCAGCCTTGGGGCCAGAATATAGAGAGGGAGGATGTCCAGAAATATAAACTCTCCCCCTCAACTCCTCTCCGTTGCTCCGTCCTCCTGTGCAGTTTGAGCTCGCAGCAGAAAGTCTGGTCTGTGTTTTGAATTAGTTGCAGCCGTGGAGGCCAGAGTCGGACTGGTTTTAAACCGTATCAGCTCCTCCCCCCGGTAATGTCTTCTCCAGGGGGGCGGGGCCCGGAGCGGAGGCAGCATGTTATGTTATTTTTGGCTGGCTGCTCTGAGGGCTTTGTAAGAAAGCTGGGGGAAATTCTCAGCATGGCGGTATCCATGTGGGGAGCAGGATATAATAGGGATGGCTTCAGCAGACAGACAGACAGACAGACAGACAGACATGCACCAGATCTGGGTCATATAACTCCAGCAAATAATTCATAGCTTTGGTTTTAGGTGTGTTGGAGTGCCAGATTTTGACACATGGGGTCAATTTCAAAAAGTTTATGAAAACTTTGTTAGGATTTCCGGAGTGATATGTTACAGACAGTGATCCAAGTTTACACTGCAAGAAATATAGTTTGGATTTGATTGTAGGTTGGACAACAAGTGACAAAAACGTCAAAGCATTTGAAACTAATTTGAAAAAAAGACATAGCAATTTTATAGATGTTGGTCTGTCAGTTGGTTGGTCTCAGTCAGTCCTCCACTTGGGTCTAGACTGAGATTTCTATGGCTGCATCCGACTTGAGATTTTCCTGGCCCAGTCTTCAGACAGGCTTCCATTGATCAGAGGCTGTATCCCAGTCTAATAGGACTGCTAACTGAGCTAACTAGCTAATGGCAGCTACAGCACAGTTCACAGCAGTGTGCTAAAATTTCTCAACAAATATTGGAAACAATGCCTTTGAATCTGATGTAGACATTCATTGATTAATCCTACTCTGACTTGTGTCATTTCCTGTAGATTCACCATGAAGTTGACACTTGCGGTTTTGAGTCAGAAACTGTTTGATTGATTGCCATGAAACGTGGTGCACACATTCATGTTAACTTTTCATCTAGTTCTATCATAAAAATGCCTAAAAACACTAGATATGTTATATAGTCTGTTGAGTTGTGCACCTACATTATGTTAAAATGTGTCCCAACAATGTTCAAACCCAGAGAAATCTGTAATTTACATAAGGTAACACTGTGTTTCCTTGCTTACTGCCAACTTCTGAGAAAACACAGGGTTTGTCTGATAAGTCAGAGAGTGAGGAAGGAAGTCTGTGAATGTGACTAAACTTAACATGAATGATTTCAGATTTTCATCTGGAATGGTGGTTAACAAGGAAGACAAGTCTGATCATCCCACGCTAACTCACTACGTCCTCAAAATACGACTTTTGTCATTGTTTTAATGTGAGAGAGACCCCCCTAGTAGCAGAACTTACACTGTGTGTGTAAAATGTCAATTTGTCCAATAATTTGCCATCAGCATTAGCTGTATTTTGTCTTAAGTGCTATTTTGCAAATTTTAGCTCGCTAAAAGGCTCTGTTTCCATGCTAGTGTTAGCATTGAAGCTCAAAACACTGTGCCTAAGCGCAGCCTCACAGAGCTGTTAGCACAGCTGTGAGGTCTTGTTTCATCATACTGTACATTTCAAGCAATCTGGGTTTCAGTATCTTGCTCAAGGACACTTCAACACGTGTACATGAGGACAGGAGTTCAAACCATCAACCCTGCCATTCACAGCCAACCTCTTCAGCTACCCCTTTCTGAGGCATTTCTTTCTGGGAAGAAAGAACTGGGAGGATATGAATATCTGGAATCAATCTCATCTATTTTGTGCTTGTCAGGTGGAATTGTTTTTCTTTTTTTCATGGAAACAGAAAATCACAGAAATCTCATAGCTACTGCGAGCTGCTGGCAGAAGATGACCATGTAAAATTCAGCCCTGGCCAAAACTTTCTTTGGCGGACAAGCTTGTTGACCTTTGATACGAGTTTCTAAGGCTCTGTTGACTTCTGGTGACTAACCATGTGAAACTCAAAACAAAATTGAGTGATTTTGAAACATGCTCTCCCCCCCTCACAAGTCATCACTGAATTACGAAAGACCTTGTGAACACAGCATTTCCTTTGCATATGATTAATAAAGACAGTCTACTCATCGCTGTCCTTAGATACTGAAAGAGAAACTGTCCAACGTCACCGGCTTCTAAAAAAGATCAAGCCAGTTCACGCAAAAACACCTGCACCCTTTTCATTTGGTCAAACACATCGTGGATATCTCCGTCCATAGACGCACACATGATGAGACAGGAGTCCTCACGACCTGCCTATCAGCTGGTACACTGCGACACCCCACAGGGGCTGCTGGCCCCCAGCGTGCATGTCTGAAATCTGTCTGTCTGAGCGCTACACGGCAGCGGCCCGACTGTCTAGTGTCTGGCCAAGGTTTGAGTTGGAGTGGAGCCCTGACAGCCTTTAGCGGAAAGGGGACAGGATACTGTTCACACACACACACACACACACACACACACACACACAAAGTGGTGGAAAAGAGAGAAGGAAAGGTGGAATGTGTAGAAAGTGAGATTGAGGGAAGGAGGACAGGTTGCTGGGGGGGAGAAGAGAGTGAAGAAGAGGGAGAGAGGAGGGCAGGGAGAGGCCGCAAAGGGTGATACTGTTTGTGCAGAAATCTGGCTTCTTCATATCAAGTCGAAGCATGAAAAGTCCTTCTCTAACCTGCCCAAGGATATTGTCTGTGCTAAGTGGGTTTAAAAGGCATAGGTGCCATTTACTTCAATGGTAATATAAAAACTTGTCACTATTAAATTAACGCTTTAAGCCAAAGTTAAACAATATTTTTAACTAGAGAAGGCAATTTCTGAATAAATTGCGGGCGTGAGTGCTGGCTGTTGAGAAGCTGACGCTAAGCTATATTGCTGGCTTAATAAGTTGAATAATATCAATAATGTAGGGACGATGTGAAATATTTTAATGTTCGTCGAAAGGCCCTTGCTTAGCTGTTGAATGATGTAGTAATGCTTTCAGCATTCACACCTAATAATTGATTTATCATTTAGGTCTTGTTTCAAATTGTTCCAACTTCTCTAATGTGAGGATTTTACTGCTTTTTCTGTTACTTTGTCATTGTAAATTCTGTATTTTTGCGATTCAGACAGTCGGCCCGACAAAATAAGTAACTTGAAAATGTCATTTTGCACCGATAAAAACCCTAACAACTCAGAATTCCAAAATAAAACAGGATGGGTCTTTCTATAAGTAGAAGGCACTATACACTCACTATGTGTGTTTAACTAAACTACTGCAAAACTATTTTGTTGGGGAAAAAATAGAGATTGATTTAATTTTGAAGGTTGTAGTTTGTGCTGCCGCTGACTTCTATTGTGCTGTACTGAGGTGTTGATATTATATAATATACTATCATCTACTACACATCAGTGAGGATAAACTGCATATAGTTGCTTGGTCAGATTAAGTCCATCACAGTCCTTATTTAACATAAACACAGTCGACACCAGGCCTCCTCAAATGCCAGTTTCATTGACATCAGTTGACTCATGCGTCCCCACAGTAACCTTATTAACTTGGAATGTTAGAAATAACTGGAATCATCATAGTTTTTCCACCTATGTATGGCTAATTGGGTTTTAAATGATCAGTGTGCAGGATTTAGTGCCATCTACTGGTGAACATGCAGATCGCAATGCACCTCACCTCAGCTTCCCCTTTCAAGTGTGTGGGAGAAAGTACAGTCTGTTAAAACCTCATGCAAAATCCAAAAAGGCCGTATCTAGAGCCAGTGTTTGGTTTGTTTATTCTGGGCTACTGTAGAAACATGGAGGTGCAACATGGCACACCTCTGGAGGACCCGCAGCCTCTGTAGGTATGCAGGGGTCATTCTAAGGTAATGAAAACACAGTGATGATTCTTTTTAGGTGATTACACACCAATAAAAACATACTTATGAATCTTATATTCCATTTCTGACATATTCTCTTAAAAATCCCCAAATCTTGCACACACTTGAAATCTAAGCTTAATTTTGGTTTTGATGAGTACGCCCATGTTTTCTGACTGATGCTGATGTTTTGTAGCAGATGTTCTCAATAAAATTGGACTCACATGCAGTGATCCACCATGGCTCAAAAAATAGAGCTCACGCTTCCTGTTTTCCCAATCAGAGCTGCGCGGGGCTTCCTGTTTTTGTTTGTCCAATCATGGCGTCCTCTCGCCCTATTTGTTTGGCGTATCCAATCAGAGTGCAGCTTTCAGCCCGCATCCTGTGTTTGTTTGTCCCCTCAGAACACCACAGACAGCTCATCCAACTCCTCCCAAAAACTGGAGAGCTCTCTGCAGCCGCTCGAGTCCTCGCCCCTTCCGCAGAGACACAAGTGCGTGCTGGGACATCGCCACGACCTCCACGACCCCTACCGGCTCTCAGACCACTACTTCTTGGACCAGGTGAGACAAAATTGAGTCTAGTTAAATGCCAAGAGCGCGGAGGACCAGGTGCTCCTCCTAAGATGGCATATTCTGATTCTAAAAATGGACAAAAGTTCAGATGAAATCATTTTTCTGAAACTGTTGGCATTAGGGTGTAATGGTAAATACAGAGATGGGTAAACTGTGGATTTTTTCTTACCGTGATGGCAAAGCATCATATTTATAATGGAGTTGCTTTGTTTTATGTTTGTACTCCATACCACGTTGTGTAATCTAGAGAAATAAAATTAAAAAATTTAAAAATAAATAAAAAATTGAAACTTAAACTTAGCAGTAAGCTGTCACTGTGGCAGTAAATGTACAGTACAGTCTTATTCTAAAGAGGTAGATAAACTGAGTTTACTGGTTGTGATGAATAAAATTCATAGTTGTTTATTGCTCAACTTAACACTATTGGTTGATGACTGGCAGCAGTGTCTAAGTTTCTTTCTTTCTTTCTTCTCAGCCGTTGTCTCGGCTTCCCCGTCATGTCACCTTCCAGGAGGACGAGGAGATCGTCCGCATCAACCCTCGGGAACGCAGCTGGGAGCGAACCACCGAGCGTCACGGACGGCAGTCAGATCGCCCCTGGCTCACGGGCTACGAGGACTACCGCCACGCCACTGTGCGTGACAAGTTCATCCAAATGGACGACTCTGAGCCCTACGTCCACTTTGCCAAGACGGAGGCGCAGAAGCACGACTACACTTACCCGCTGGCACCGGCCCTGTCGCCCTCAGACTCTGACCCCGCCCTCGGACCCTTGGTCACTAAGGGCCACGGCGGCTCATATCGCCAAGGCTTCTCCTCTGTGGTCTCCTCCCAGCCCCGCTCCTTCCTCCCGAGCTCCTCCCCATCCACCAATGGGGGGAAGGGGAGGAAGGAGGATGGGGTGGAGCGGGCTCAGTGCGAGCACTGCGGCGAGGCCTTCTACATCTCCGACAACCGGAGAGGCCGGTGCCAGGATGCACCGGACCCCGTGCGGGCGTGCATCCGGCGGGTGAGCTGCATGTGGCTAGCGGACACCATGCTCTACCACTGCATGTCAGACCCGGAGGGGGACTACTCGGACCCCTGCTCCTGTGACGGGGGCGAGGGCAGCGGCGGAGGCCGGCTCGGCTCGCGCTGGTTAGCCCTACTCGGCTTGTCTCTGGTGGCGCCCTGCCTCTGCCTCTACCCGCCTCTCCACGCTTGCCACCGGGCGGGGCTCAGGTGTGGCTGCTGCGGGGGCCGACACAAGGCCATGAGCTGAGCTGAAGCCTCGCAAACCTAAATCCAACGCAAGCACAGGGAAAGGGAAGGACGGGGGAATACACAGAGGGGACATGGCGGTCACGGCGGCTCGCTCTCTTGCCTTGGTTCTCTGGGTTTCTCTACAAATTCCAGACACTGAAATAAACCAAAAAAAAAAACAGTTGGTGCATTTTCTGAACGGCCTGGGAAGATAAGCTCCCCCTTACGGCAGACAGTTCTCTCAGCTCTCCACGTGGCCATTTCATGCTCTGTTTCTAGTGAGAGAGCACTCTTTTTCAGGGGGCCTTTTTTTTATAGCTGACCTATATGTCATGTATCACATATGCAGGTACTTTATACTTTGTACACTGACTCGGCGTCAAAGAACTTGAATTGTTCCTTTGTTCTATTTTTTTCTCTCCTTTGATGTACGCGTGGCCATTTTGTTTATATTCTATTCCAATATCAGGCCCGCTCAGCTCAACTCTACAAGAGAAATCAGACACTACACCTCTTTGCGTGTGTGTGAGTGTGTGTATGTGTGTTTGGATGGTGTATGTGCATGCTTACAATGTGCGCCGAGGCCTTTCGTTGTCTGTATTGCAGCTTATTGTAAAGCTTGTGTATATAGTCTACATAGCTCTCCACCATCGCCATCTTCTTTGTTCACTGAAACAAACGTGGTACTCATCTTCATCTTCTTCTAATAGCCCAAAGATTCATGTTTTTGTCCTATTTATTTTCTCACCGAATTGATCTACCAGCAAAAAGGGTGCTGGGCTGTGATTTACTCACTCAACGAGACGGTGCTTCAAGTCAATGCTACAATGCTCCAGCGTCCATCTCCCTGCTCCTTTTCACGTTATTTCAAATAGTGCCTAAACAATCACCTAAACCGGGAGCCCATCCAGACTTACAATTCCAGACAGTTTTTTTGGCTTATTTTACCGAAGCGGTGTGAGATTTGAGGGCTCTGATTTCCTCATTTTCAGCAGAACCTCAGTCAGCAGTCTGTGTCACGTCAAGGACTGAAAAATCAATCAGAGATGCCGTTAAAATCGGTGCCCGTTATGCCTTAAAATGTGGAGCATCGCTCGAAACTTCACCCCCGTCCCTCCGAAGATGTCTGCTATGATGAAATGTGTGAGCAAGGTTACAGCTCCAAGCAATCAGCCTCACCACATAACTCTTTTAAACTTCGTTTAAACTATTTTTGTAATGAAAAGTAACTCTTGAAAAGGTTCTCATCAAGGGTGTAAACTAAGGACTCCAGTTTGCTTGCGATGTACAATCAGCTCCCCTCTTAAAAGTCCCCCACCCCCTCATCCAGTGGAGCCCACCAGTCACATGTATGGAAGAACAAAATCATTACTAATGATATGAACGGTTCAATGAATGAAATTAGTGCTGAAGAACTGTGCTAAAATTATTTCATCCGATCACCCCACAGGAATGTACATTCTCAAATATAGGTATTAAAATCTTATTACTAGTGAAAATAAGGTCAAAGCTTTTTTTTTTTCAGGAAAAATCATAATTATGGATAAGTTTTGACATGTACAATGTCATTACAGCCATGTACTGACTCTCATTTCACACTTATTTATAAAAAAAATTCTGAGTTGTAAAAGGGATAAACTGATATTTTGGGAAAAACTTTATCTTATCGTGTTGGTTTTAATTCGTAGAGAAAGTTAAAAACGACAACAAAGTTGCAGTTTTGTCGGGTTGTAGGGTTATTTGTTGGACTATTTGTTGGCTGGGTGTGATGACTTCCTGGAATCTGGTCAGAAAATGTTTTCCTTAACTTAGAGATCAATCAACTATTAAATTAATCACCAAGTATTTTGATAATCGATTAATAATTTTTAGTCGGCTCTAAAGAAAAAATGTCAAAATTCTCTGATTTCAGCTTCTCAAATGTGGCTATTTTCTAGTTTCTTTTGTTCTCTATGACAGCAAACTGAATATCTTCGGGTTGCGGACAAAACAAGACATTTGAAGACATTACCTTTGATCATGATTGTTCACCATTTTATGACATTGTATGGACCAAACAACTGATCAATTGATTGAAAAAATCGTCAGATTAATCGATAATGAAAACAATCGTTAGTTGCAGCCCTGCTTTCTTTTTCTTTACCTTTGGACAGTGTCGGGCTTGAAGAAGATTATTTCCTAAAATGTCCAACTGTTCCTTTAAGGCCAAAACATCTTTTTTTTTTTTTTTAAATTAACAATTCACATGAGCGACAGGTAGCTGAAGCCAGAGTTACATACATGTGACTGGTGTGCGCTGTTCCTCTGTCTAATGCTTTTGTTTTCTTCCATGCCAGATTTGGTACATCCTCACACCCACAAAGAATAATAACAGATGTTACAGCTCGACTGAATAAAGAAAGAAACAATTAAAGTCCGGTCATTCAGGGTCGTGGAGGGTGTGGTGACATGACAAACTCGGGCCCTGGAGGAAAACAAAAACAGTGTCCTCACCTGCCCGTGTCACCTGCTGTTTGAGTGACACTTCAGCCAGCCAATCACGCCCCTCACACTGACAGCACAACACTAAACTGACGACCGCTCGGGTGCTTTAAGCTTTGTCGAAGCCTGGTTAAATGGCAGCATTGGGGATGCGACCAGGAACACAATAAGCTTTTAAAAAATACAAAATAAATTTTTTTTAAAAGTAGGACATCAGTGGGGTCCCACTGGGAAAGAACGGGAGTCTGAAAAACAGCTGAAATCCTGGACACAAACATCCATCCCTGATTGTTTTGCCAAGGAAATGTCACTTACTGTAGTCGAAATGCAGAATGCCTGAGGATGTCCTCTTCTCCTTTTTCCTTCCCTGGTTGTGTCTGTTTCATACATCCTGTCCTGTGTACCAGTACGAACGTCCTTGATGTGTGTGTGTGTATGTTTATCCCACATCCTTTTCCCCTATCCTGCTCCTTGATCCAAAGCTACTGGGATCAGCTGAATATGCTATCACAAACTAACATCCAGTATAATCAGATCCTTCGATGATGTGTCAGGGACGGGGCCAATCAGATTGGAAAGAGAGAGTGTGTGCGTGTGTGTGAGTGTTAAATCTTTTTTTCTCCGTCTTGTCTGGTGTTTCTGGTGTGTTCTCACATGTCAGAGCCATTTACAAGTGCCTGAATGCATCCTCTTTATCTCCTTGTGTATTTAAATTGAGAAATTTAAAGAAATGACTCCCTGTAATGAATTAGACCCATTTTTTACGCTTAGTATTTTTACCTCTGTAAAAAAAAAAGAGCAAAAATTATATTATATATATCAAGTGTATGTTGTACATTTTTATTTCTATTTTGTTTTTTTAAAATAACTGTTTCTAACATGTACGATGGATGTAGCTCTTGCTTTTGAGAAGGAACAGGAAGTACTTTGTAGATACTGAAGGGTGGCCAGGTCTGTGAGAAAACTAAAGTGAAATGTGTGTCTTACCTTCCGCCTCCAATAAAATGAGAGAAAACAGTGAAACCACACGTGAGTCTGCTGCTTAATTTTACTCTCGGATTGAAGGTGCTTCCCCATAAATATCTACAGTAAAGCAAAACAGACTCATGCATTTCCTTTCTCAAACAAACCACAGCTTATCTGTGTGTGTCATATTTTACCGTCATGTTCCTGCCGTTTGAGTAATGTATTCTATCAGTGAATCAAATCAAATTTTCAGCTCATCGGAGGAACAGAATCCATCAAAAGGCCGCTGTAAATGGACAATAATAAGAAAAACAGAAATAAAAATACAAGAAATCATTTTAAAAAAGGAATTTACAGAAGAAAAACTGTAGGAAAACTTAAGCAAGGCTAGAAGAAACACGGCTAAGAGCGCACACTCATGCTAGCACCACTGTGAGGCTGCACTAACTTTCTTAAGCTAAATGCTAACATGCTCACAGTGACAGTGCTAGCATACAGTAAGGTGATCACATGTCCCTATCTTCTGGGGACTGTCACAATATTTTATGTGGCACAAAAAGACAAAACAGCAGAGCCTATAGGTTGACGTCTAAATTGCACTCTGCTTCTTTTGGCCAGCAGAGGGTGCTGCTCACTATAGCAGCTTCATAACACTCTTCTTCTACTACAAACTACTTGCTTGCGCTAGTTTTAGGAAAAACTGCTTCGCGAAAACGTTTACCATAGCTTCACTCACCATGGTGCTGTAAACTGATTTACTGACATGGTTAACTTGGTGCCCAGTTTTATCACTTGGTCTGCACTGTAGTTTATTACAGTACAACAGTTGCTATGGTTTAAATATATTAAACCAGAATTTTCCCTGTTGAGACCATTGACTTAAATAAAAGATGGACTCCACTTCGTTTGGAGGCAGAGTCTGTGCAGTAATGATCGGTGTTAAAGCCGCGCTTTCAAGTTGCTGCCAACTCAGTTGTGAACAAGGCTCAGCTGTCAATCATGGCATGAAACCCTGTTTTTATAATATTAAATAACTAATTAAAACCAAACTGATGAGAAAATTGGACAAACATCAGTGTGATAAGAACCACCTAAAATGACAGAAACCATCACTGGGAAAAATTTGTTTGACGTGTATGTTTCTGTTGCAGTCTGGCAAATTGTCCCACTTACTAATACTGGGGAAATAGAATTTATGACCTGTACTGCAGCCAGCCACCAGGGGGTGATTGAGATGCTGTTGTTGTTTTAGGTAGCAGTAGAAGATTTGGCTGACATCTCGTCCCAGACAGCCACAGCTGCTTCCTCTGTCTCACAACATATATGAAGGGGGGTGGGGAAGGGTGACGGCCAGTAACTGCAAAGCAAAATCAAAATAGAAATGAGTCGAGTTATTGGATAGATTTGAAGCAGGAATTTTTTTTTATCCAGTCACAGTTGTGGTCTTGGCCAGTCTTTAAGTAAAATCCCGAGTCCTCTCTGTTCGAGACCAAGGCAAGACCGAGAATAATGAGGCAGTTTACGAGACAAGACTGAGACTTTCAAATGGTAGTCTTGAGACCAACACCGATCTTGAATACTAATACACCGTTTTAGTTTAGTGTGTTAGCATGCTAACATTTTCTATTTAGCACTAAAAATACAGCAAAGTACAGCTGATGACAGTGTCATTAGTTTTGCAGGTAAAAAGTTAGTGGGACTCATCCTCAGAGGAACATAAATGTCAAAATTTCATCTAAATTTTGCATTTTCACATGATTAAAAGCTAAACAGTAATTAACCTGCAGAAAAAGAAATCTAGCAAGAGTTGTTTTAGGTAGAATGCACTGCATTTTTAAGGGGTACCTCATTATCTAAAATGGTTTACTTAAAGCAGTGTTCTTCAACAGGGGGTCTGAAACCCCTAGGGGGTCCTCAGAGATCGTTTTGTAACTTCTCGATCAAGAGACTTTAGCTGGTTGTTTCTGAGGTGGAAGATATGCCAAAGTACAGAGGGTGAGGCTAACACACGCTAACATTAGCCATGCTACAACTGCAGCTGATGTAGCAGCTACAGGCAAGCACCAACAAGAGAAGACTCAAAAATATTCAATGCAATTTGTAGTTAGGTGGTCCTTGCTCCGTCTCTCTATTAGCTAAGGAGCCCATGGCCTGAAAAACATTGATTTTGAGTATATTTTCAACAAGAGCAGATTGATAACCATACAGCAAATAGTTTGAAGCCGGAAGTCCCAAACTGGTTTTTTAAACAAATACAGAATTTTTAGAGAGACATTAAATTGCTAGAGAGAAAGGATGTCACCCAAAACTTGACAAGCAGGCCTGAAGTTTCTTAAAAACTTCTCTCGTTTGGCGCACAAACCTCTTAGTAAAGTATTTAATGAAAGGAAACAAAGAAAATAAGCTCAGCCTGTTTCATTCTCTTCAAGATGTCTTTCCCCTGCTGCCTCCCTCCACAGCGGGAACATGTGATAGCCATCGAGGACGTCGAGCTGTTTCACTCAGGATGTCTCTGGAAAAGCATGTGGGCGATAATGATGGAGCGCGAGAGAGGGGAGGAGGAGGAGGGAGAAAAGAGAAGAAAAAGAAGGTCCCTGAGGGCTTTTGGGGGCCTGCTAAGCAGCTCAACGGCTGCAAACAGCATCACAGTCCACATGTGCAAACATTTAAGATATCTGCTCGTGTAATGGGGTCAGTGTGGCCCCTCTCTGGGTGCACAGAGCACCGGCGCTCACTTCCCACTGAAGTTTACAGGAATGGGTGGCTTGTCCCGCACCAGTGCTGTGGTCTCATGTCCAAAGATAGCCAAAAATTTCATGTTTTACCCCGTATGACTGAGATTGTGTTCTGCATTTGCGGCAACATTTCAGCCTGTTGTGGTTCTCCATCAAGTCTAAATTGCCTGATAAACCCACGTTGAACTGAGATGTTGCAGAAGTAAAGATTACAAGGAGCCAAATAATTGTTTAAGCATTGCCTTGACCGAGTTCAAACCCTGCACCTGAGGATAAACCAAGAAGAAAACTTCCCTCTACTCCCACACTGTGGAAAATGTTTTAGCTGATAAGGATTGTGCAAAAGCAACTTAAAATCAGCGGGGCCATTCCACCGAATTGGTGCCTTTTCCCTCCCCGGGACAATACATGCAGAAATATGCATGAAAAGTATCTGTATAAGACATTATTTTATCATGTAAACTGTCCCGCACTTTGTCCCAATTATGCAGTTGAATCCACCATTTTGTCCCATTATATTGGAGAGAATGCAGATATTTCTCCAAAACTCTGTAACTCACCCAAAAAAAAAAAAAAAAAAAAAAAAAAATTCCAAATGGGTGAACTCTCCCTTTAAGTTGATTAAAGACTCATAAAAATTAAGTTGTTGATGTAATTACCAAAATAATGTTTGCAACTTAAAAGGTTTGTCAAAATCAAAGCATAAGAATATTTATCTTGCAGCCATGCATTTAATTAGGTGTTGGCAAAGTACACATTGTTGACGTGTCCCCCCACCACCAAAGAAAATGTAGGGAATTACACAAGTCACATGATCAACAGGAATTAGCATCATTGGAGTCTCCTGAAGGCCCTGGGAAGACCAGTTGTAAGTTTTCTCCCTTCATTTTCATTTTCATTATGACTGAGAATGTTCATCTCAAGGTTCAGTCCTGTTACCTAAATTATTTCTTAAATGTTGTTTTGTTTTGTTTTGTTTGTTTGTTTGTTGGTTGGTTGGTTTTTCTTAGGATAGTTTTGGTAAACTAATTGAAAGTGCTGAGTGTTTTTATGCTATTAGTATTGATGCCACGTGCCTACACTTCATGTATTTGCTAATGCTATGCTAAAAAGTCAGTCCTGTTATGAAAAAGGCTCCATCTTCCATGTAGCAACTTTGTAGTGAAGTTACAACAGAAGTTGCTTGAAGTTACAACATGCAAATGGCACCGATTCAGCAGAAATGTTTATCTGGCAAAACTGGTATAGAAAGTCCTACATATTAAGTCATTTTTGTCATAAAAGTCATCCATAAAGTTGATTACAAGTTAAAATTTTAGCAATGAAATGTACTCAAGCACCAAAAGTAAAAGAACTGATAGTGAAGAATGGATCCACTGCCAAATACATCATGTATTATCATGTGTTAAATGTTAGAAATGAAAATGTAAGAAAAATGAAACCATGTTTTGTTTTTGTTTTTTGTTTTTTTTTAATCTAAAACAAAGTTTTCATTTTAATATTAGTTGGAAGATCATATCATATCAGACTAAAACTCTTGAGATAACCACACCACAAGGTCCACTTAATAGCTGTTCTGGAGCTTTTGGTCATATCAGTCCAGTCGTAGAACTGAAGATGTTCAAATTGCCTTTTTTTTCCTGAGCGCTTTGCCTTAAAAGCTGAGGTTCAAGAGCTCCGTCTAAAACTCGGTGTGCAATCAGGCTGACTGATATGGGATTTTTAAGATCGATATCAAAACCAGTTTGTAGAAAAAAGGTGAAAAATTATAGATTACTGATATAGTAAATGTTTGAGCTGGAAAAAAATAGAATAAAACAATAAATAGCTGAATAAACATCAGTACTCTTCAGTATCAGTCAATTGATGAATATTTTAATACTACTGTTCTCCACTGTGCTAAATTTTAACCAGCAGCATCATGTTCTGTAAAAAGAGTTTTCATATCAGTAAACATTTATGCTGATATCGATATATCTGTGATAGGCCCATATCAAGCCTATGTCGGCAGACCGATATCAATATGGCTCGATTAAGTACATGTAAAGTCTACATTTGGGTGAGATTGTAAAGAGAAAATGTAGGATTTTCACCTGACAAGAAATGTTTCAACTAAAATAAATGTAGTGGGGAAAAAAGTACAATATTTCTTTCTGAGTGGTAGTGAAGATCATTTTGAAAGCCTCAAGCAAAGCACCAGTCCCTTCAAGCTGCACCAGAGTGAAATATTTTAGTAAATGTCCTTTGCTACTTCCTGGTGATGCGTCTGTTTGTGTTCTGATAGGGAGGAAACTTCAAACAGCGCCTCAGAGGTAACAGTTCAGGGTTAAGAGGGAAGTGGCAAGAGTCGAGGGATTAAAATGGAACACGGACCGGAAGAGTCTGGGTGAGATCTTTATTTCAGGCACGGAAAGAGAGCCTCTTCCTCTGGTGGCGCCAGTCCTCTGCCACTGTTCCATTTCCTCTTCCTCCTCCTGGTCCGTGCGCAGAGGCTCCGTCACCTTCATACCTCCATCCTCCCCTCTGGTAGCAGTTTATCTGTCAGCACATCTCATCCCACCTCCAGCTCCCTGCACGAGACTTTCAGTGCAAAGGTTCTTCTAACAACTGATCAGATGATTGCAAAGAAAATTAATCAATTCTGTAATTTTTCAAGCAAACGTGTGGCTGATGGATTCAGGTCCTTAAATATGAAAATGTTCTCGTTTTCCTTGTTTTACTCAAACCTATAATAAACTCAGTATATTTGGGTTTTGGACCAATGGTTGGACCAAAAAAAGAAGACAGATTTGATGCCACTTTGAGCTCAAGGAAGCTGTGATTTTCTGCATTTGTCACTGCTTTCTGGTGTTTTGTGGCCCAAATGATTAATTAATTATCAAGAAAATAATTGACAGATTAATAGATAGAACAAAACATAAACTCTCAGTATTTTTAGGAGACATGCTTTAAAAAAAAAAAAAGGAATCTCTTTAACTTTAGAGTTGCAAAGCTTAAAATTCACTTCAAATCAACCAAACTGTCAAACATTATTCCACTGTATTCCAAACTGAAATAATACATCTGTTGCAGATTTTTCTTTTTGGCTGATCACTTTAGTTCAATATCACGATTTCATATGTAAAACTCTGTAATGATATCAAACCTTTGCTTCATGAACACTAACAACACAACAAAACAATCCTTACTTTTTATGCTGATGATGACAGTGACAAAGTCGTTTCTACGTTGCAGAACTGGGAACATGCTGCTTCACACACTATTATACAGCGGTACAGTTATTATCCACTAAGACTGCTTCTAAACAGATTAAATTAAATGCTAAAGTCAGCGAACTAACTCAGTGACATCCCTTAGGTAGATCTATCTTTGCTAACATTAGCTTGCGTTAGTCACCATTAGTTAGTGGTCACACCAGACTAAGTTAAGCAGTAGCAGTAAAATACCCGAGTGTGTGAAGTTGAGCAAGAGTGCTTTTTGTCGTCTCTCAATTCGGCTATTTATACTAAGATAAGGACTGCGTCATTTCTAGTTTTAAAAGTGGCACAGTCTCACTTTAAAACTCGAAGATGAACAGGAAATATACAATTAGATGACGCAGCTTTTTGTGGCAGCTGATTTTTCTGATGTTTATCATTCGACTTTTTTTTAATCATTTTGTTCCTTTCAGACCAAAACATGACTGACAGGTGACAGGCTGGCATGTCAACACGTATGTATGTATATTTTGTATTTCTAACTGACCCAGCTTACTTAGGTCCACTACATAACTTCTTCTAGAGCTTTCATTTGACACATGCAAAGTCAGTAGATACCTAAGGTTGTTATGTTAAACTATCAAGAATGAACTTTAGACTATTATCTTTTAAAACAAAATGAATGAGAAGTCCTAAAGGTGCTATAGATGAAAACATGACAGTCGCTGAGCAAACAAGACCATATGTTACAGCTGAAAGCTGAGGAAAACGGCCGTAAGTGGACCTTGAGTTTTTGTGTAAATACGTCATGAATGATGAACTTTCAGGCTTAATTTATCAGATAGATAGCTGCTGGTGGCTGGGCAACAAGACTCTTATACATACACTGCATAAATCAAAATTATTCTTCAAACATACAAATGAAAAATAAGAACTGAATAAAGCCAAACAGCACATACACAGGATTTTTTCTTTTCTCTTCTCAGTTTTATATCGCTGTAAACCGAATGTCTTTGGGGTTTGGACTGTTGGGAAAAAAATCTTTTGAAAAAGGGCTCTGAAGATCTGTGATTTTTACTCATCTTTTGTTTTACATTTTGCAGACTAAACAGTAAATCTATTAGTTGAGGAATAAATCAATTATGACAACTGTTAGCTGCAGACCCACTGCAAAATGTCTGATTCATGGGGCAGGCTTATTTAATTATGTATTCAGTCAAACCCATCCTTACTTACTTGGGGTTGTTTAAATAACAAGCGCCAGTTTTGTCAAAAAAATAGAAAAAGAACCTGCCAGACAAACATCCTTATAAATCACTTTTCTTTATTTAAATCAGCGTTAGGCAGTTATGCTATGAACAACACAGGAAAATAAAAACAAAAAACAGTGACAAAAAGAAAAGACATTAAAACAAGAGAGATCCAGTTAACATTAACTGCACTTGGCACTGGATAGACGTTCATGGAAAGAGGAAAAAAAAAAATATACACATTTATCATACTCAAAATAGAAGTGCCTCCAGTAATCATTAAGTCGACCGTTGGGAGCGAAAGACTGGAGAACTTCAATACGGTCTCGCCAGCATTCCGACATCCAGAAAATACCGTTTCATTTACCCAGTTTAGCGGTGCTCTGCGCCCAGATACAAACCCGTCTCATCGTCGGCCTGCGACTGCCTCCGTGCTGTGGTGGATCTCGAGGACTACGACAGGTGAGGTGCTGTCTGCAACAATTCTACAACTGCTCACACCCGTTCATTCAGCTGGAGATTCACACCGAGAGGGGAGGCAGAGGCGAAGCCGCGTGATGAGGAACAAATAGCATCACTCCCCCTTCCCCCGAAAAAAATAAAAAATAAAAAAAAAATCCACAAACCCCAAAGTACCGTCACACACCCGATGTCGAGCTCAGGGGCTATCCTTTGTGTTATTTGTCCCTTTTATAAATCAACCATCAATTCTTCATAAAAACATGGAGGAACTTCTGTTACCACAATACACTCCATTTACAATGGTAGTAGTGCACAGCAACAAAAGAAAAAGTAAACGGAAAAAAAAAAAATTAAAGATATAAATTGAACTCATACATCCAACAGAAAAAGGAAAAGCAAAAAAAGTAATCCCTCTCCCAGAAAAGAAAACTCATGATATCATTTATAAAAACCGACATAAAAATGTGATCAGTTCTCGCTCACCTGGAACAGATGCTGAAAGCGGCCCGTGGCTGTTTGTGGTGGACCCTGATTGTGATATTAAACACGCTTACGAGTTGCTTTAGAAACTTTGCATCAATTTATCCCCTCTGGAGGTTTAATCGGGGGAGGAAACTTCAACGTTCTGCAGTGTTTACCTGCCGAATTTTATTCACGACAAACCAACGTGCAGGTAAACACGCAGAGTTAACATTAACCACCCTGGTTTTAAATGTTGACCCTTCAACTCGTAGTTTAAGTAAAGGAGAGGTTTCAGTGTGAATCTGCGAAGATGGAATTGGTTCTCGGGGCTTGCGAGGAAAAGTGTGAGCCAATCCCAAACCAGGAGAGAAGAGAGGCAGAGAGGAGAGAGGAGAGAGGAGAGAGGAGGAGGAGGAGGAGGAGGAGGAGAGCGGGGAGGTGACGGCTCGACTCCCTCTGATGTTTAAAGAGAATCAAGAGCCGAAAGAGAAGAAGAAGAGGGATAAATAGATATATACTCTGCAATGGGGGGCGAAGGGGAAACGTGTGTATGCCGTGTATTGTGTGTGTGTTTGTATGTATGTATGTGTGTGCGTGTGTGTGTGTGTGTGTGGCCTGTCCGTCCAGTGCTTTATCTGACGGTGACTCCTAGTTTTTCCAGCACGCGGACTCCTTTCTCCTGGTACTCCTCCCGGGTCAGCCAGAAGTTGTCCTTGTCCTTCATGATGTCGGCCAGCACGGCTCCGCCCAGGAACACCATGTGCTTTCGCCTGGGAGGATCCTCGATACGGATCTTAAATTTCTACAAGACAAGGGGACACAGAGGCGTATAAGAGGGCCGCGTGTAACAAAGACACATCCTGTGGTCGACTTGTCTCAAAGTGTTGTTTTTCTCAACTCGGATATGATAAAGATCTGACTGTTTTTCTAATCAGTGTGAACT
>JAJHUR010138695.1:0-66554 GCA_027495735.1 Lutjanus campechanus
TCTCTCTCTCTCTCTCTCTCTCTCTCTCTCTCTCTCTATCAGCGTGTGACTCAGATCAGCCCGGCCTCATGACTGCAGGAATGTGGTTTGTGGTTCTCAACCAAACGACACTAGAACTAGAACAATGTTTGTTCAGACATGTTCTCATTAAGAACATCTTTTCAAACCTTTTTGTGAGCTCATGACGTGATTTTAAGTCAGATTTAGAGGTGCAATAAGAGGTGAAGGTGCTTTATGATACATGAGATATGACCTTACTGGCATTTATGAGTGGATCCTGTTTGTTTTCAGTGGCATAGTGTTGCAGCTTTATTGAAACTGTAACACATTAACTCATTAAGTGCAAGGATAGTTTTGGATTGAACATTAAATCCCCAGACCAAACGGACTTATCTGAACATTGGCAATGTATAATATAAGATAAGATAAGATAAGATATTCCTTTATTAGTCCCACAGTGGGGAAATTCCGGCATTACAGCAGCAAAGTGAAAGGCAAGAATAAGAAGCATAAGTAACAACAATAAATACCAAACAAGCAATGTAAACAGGGAGTATAGAAAAATATGAACAATCCAAACATTGGAAATACAGAAACTACCAATCTGGTATGAAAGATATCAGATGATGATGTAATGTACAGTGTTACCAAGATTACACCATGGCACTGAGGAAATATTAATATTGCACATAAGAATTTAGACATTTGCCAGATACTGGTATTGCACATGGGATGAAAAGTACCCCTGACTGGAGTATTAATATTGCACGTAGAGATAATAGTACACCTGATTGAGGATTGACAAGTTGCACCTTTAAATATAATTTAATATGAGAATATAATGATAATTTACACCACCACATATATACAGATGATTATCTTGACAGTCTAAAGAGAAACTGACAGTATAAGAACAATTAAAAACAATAAATAAACCTGAATTTCACAAATTAATTTACTTTTGCTCATACAGGAGACTTTATTTTTGCTTTTTGGAATACAAATAAATTCACAATTAAGAGACTTTTCAATTGATTTGAGTTTTTAAAGTCTCTTAATTTGAAATGTAATTTTAGCAATGGTGTTATTCTACCAAAAATAAAGTGACTCACAGCTCAGTTAAACTCACTCACGGTCCTGCAAACTGCACAATAACACTGTATAACTAGACAGGACTTCAAACTGTAATAATGTGGGTGGTTGGTGTGTGTTGTTTTAGAAAAATGTTGCCCCCGTGTGGATAGAAGCAGTAAGTGCATTCTGCATATGATAAATAAACTAGTGCTGCAATTTAGGATTATTTTCATGGTTGAATGATTGGTCGGTTATTTTCTTGGTAATTGATTAATAGTTGTTTTCCTATAAAATGTCGGAAAATAGTGAAAATAATAGTTGATGAATGTTTCCCAAAGACCAAGGTGACATCATCAAATGTCTTGTTTCAGTTTCCTGTTGTAGAGGACAAAAGAAACCAGAAAATACTCACATTATTGCTTATTTAAAACATGATGAAAAAAAAATACCACTCGTCCTGCAAGGGAAAACTCTTGTCAAAACTTTATTAATCAAAATAAGTTTATATTTTACATTTGTCCGAACAGTGTATATGTATAAATAGCAGTTATAATCAAATCATAAAACGGACATAAAGCAAAGGACATAATCCATAACGAAGAAAAATAAATTAAAAAAAAAATCTAAATATAACAAAAAAGATAAATACAATAAAAATGAATAGAAACAAAATATAAAATATGATTATATAATTTGTTTGTGCATATAGGCAACAAACAGTAACGTATACATTAATAGTCTTTTATTTTGGTGTGTGACTGTAGTCATGTGACCGCCCACCTTGGTCATATGACCTCACTAGCTAGATGCAGATTTTTGGATCGCGGTGTAGATGAGCTGCTAAAGAGGGCGTTAGTGTGTTTCTCTGTCTGTTTTTCTTCTGTAAAATGTATTTATTGTGAACCTCCTCTCTGTAGATTAATGTTTAACATCTGTGTCTTAGTAAAGAAGAAGGTTTGAGGACGAGGATCCAACATGGAAACAGGAAGCCGGCTGCTCGCTGCTCTGTCCTTACTTCTGTCCGCTGTGTTTTCTCCCTTCGTCTGCACCATCAGCCCTGAACAGGTACAGTTAACTGCGACTAAATCATCATACAAGTACTTTTCAAACACAGTACAGTTGCTCTGCTGCATGTATTTATTACACATGTTGTTGAAGCTGCTGATGTTTTAGCTGAGAAGTTAAAAGGCAGCCTGCGCGTGCCTCCAGATGTTCTTATATTTAAAAACAAATGTGAAAAATGATCGTCTGCAGCTGTGTGCTTTGGATTTAGAAATAAATGTAGATATTGCTCACTAAAGTGGTCATCTTAGCCTGCTTGTCTAACCTGATTCCTGATGCAGATCTTATCATGCTGCTCTAAACTGGTTTGTGTCCGAAGGTAAACTTTCTCTTTCCCTTAGTCAGGTTTACAGTTGTCACAACACCAGAGTTTTCAACTTTGATACTATGAAAACAAAGACACTTGATATCCCTTTCAAACCATGGCTAAATTTAAAAAAAGAGCTAGGCACATAAACTAGGATATATGTTTTAAAATCTTAATTTTATTAACAGCCTCCTCTGAAACTGGATTTGGGAGCTGATACAGATACAAAGAAGTAAAACTATTCCAATATCAATATAGGAGCTGATTTCCTTCATACAGAATATAGAATACAGAAATGCACATTTTTGTCAATGAAGAGAGTGGTTATCAAAAACTTGTGACAACGATGTAATGGAGGCAGGATATTTATATTTTACAGTGTAAGAATAAACCTTATTGCCCAAAATGATGTCATTGCACTGAAACTTTAAACATTCACTGGTATTTTTTAACAATTATAAATGGCTATAAATAAAAAAAACACAAATAAAGCAAAATATATACATGTATTAAACATTAATAAAGAAGGATCAACCTAAGTCAGCCCTTCTGTCCTCCTCTCCCTCTCCTCATTTTGTCTGTCTGTCAGTCTGTCTCTGCTGCTCAGATTGACCCTCTGGTGTATGAGGAGCAGCTGCTGTGGGTGAGCGGCACTCAGGGGTCGGTGAACACCTACAGGATCCCGGTGCTCTCCTTCACCCCCAAAGGAAGCTTGCTGGCTTTTGCAGAGGGCAGGAAGTCTTCAGCCACGGACTTGGGATCAAAGTTCATCGCAATGCGGCGGTCCACAGACAAAGGTTGAACGACCAGCAGACAGTCACTCGATTAGACTGTACACACTCACATGATAACAAACAGGAAAATTCATATATAATATAAATATTCAACATTCATTTAACCTTTACCGTACTTTACTGGTTTCTTTTGTGACATAAAGACAAACAGGACAAGAAACGTCAGCATCAGTCAGTCACAATTATATTAATTATCTAATTTAATCTAATGTATCTACATATTTTAATTAACTTTACACTCAGTGAGTATTCTGTATTTTCGTTTTTTACCATGGTTATCATCAGAAAACATTGTGACAAATGCGAAAGTAAAGAAACAACAACAAAAGGTCACAAGGTCTAGGTAGTTTTTAACCACATTTTGGGGCCTTCATCAGTGGAAAAAGGTTGAGAATGAACCTTCAAGGTCAACATTACAGGAAGTTACATGAGCTAAATTACAAGAAATTTGGGGCCCCGACACGATCTCTTAAAGACTACAGATCAGCTGCGCAGATTACTAAGTTTTGATAAGATAAGACAGAAATTTATTAATCCGGAAAGAAGATCTTCGGCCAGAAATTGCTCAACAGTTACAGTAACATAAGAATAAAAACAAGCGAGTAATAAATGTGAAGTGTATTAAGTGTAAATGCAAAAAACAGTGCCTAATAGAATAACAATAAAAGTAAGATAAATTTAGTAAAATGAGTGAACTAAAAAAGAAAAAAGAAGAAGTATTACTAACAATTATAAAAAGTAATATTGCACATGATATTATTATTATTATTATTAGAATTAGGGCTGGTTATCATTTTATACCCAGTATAATGTGATATCTTAGTGTCAGTGCTGATATCAAAAGAGTTGTAATTTTAATATTTAAAGCCTTACTTTAGCTATATAAACATATAAATACTATGTACAAAAGAATTGCCAAAGTATTTTTTGTAAGTTAGCAAGACAAGTTCTTAAATGTTAACTGTGTTATAAGAACTCAACTAAATAAAATGCTGTCAAAAATTGTCAAAATTGTAATTTAGTTCAGAAAACTCCTGAATGTCTGAATTGGCATTAATTACTGTAAAAGAAATGTCCTGAAGCACAGTCTTACAGTAAAATGTGCATGAAAACAGGAACAGTGATGTGACTCGTTGTGGTTTATGAGCGGAAAATACTTAAAATAATGTTGTTGTTTTTTAATAAGGTCTGGTATAAACACATTAATATGGGAATTTGTGTCTGAGTCCTCTCCTGTTCCTCCTTGATCCCTCCAGGAGCCACCTGGTCACCGTCCTCCTTCATTGTCGACGATGGAGACGAGCCGGACGGCCTCAACTTGGGCTCGGTGGTGGTGGATGAGGAGGTGGGCTCAGTGATTCTGATCTACTCCGTCTGCTTCCACCTCTGCCAGCCGTCCAGCACCATGATGGTGGAGAGCTTGGATGACGGCCTCAGCTGGAGCCGGCCCAGAAACCTCTCGGCCCAGATTGCGGTCAAAAACTTCGCCCCTGGGCCGGGATTCGGCATCCAGGTGAGAGTATGATACAACGCTGAGGTGTGAGAAACCAGAGTGGAGCTGTTTCCTCGTTGTAAAGTGGGATAAAAGTTAAGCTAAATGATTTTATGTTGCGTTCATGTCACATTGGTTTTTACCATGATTATAAGCTACTGACAGGTGAGTCATTCACGTCACGTACTAGTGATGATTACAGGTGTTCAAGAGAGATTTTAAAGGCAGAAATCTCCTTAGTTTTGAAGTAACATTAAGTCACAAAAACCTTATCACCTTACTTATTGCTACAGGGTCAAAAAATTCTTACACCTTTGTCACAACTGAATAATAATGCATCAGACACTTTAGATATAATTTAATCTTTCATTTGATCCATACGATCATTTTTAAAGTACTTAATTTTTTGTGAGCGAAAGTGTATTTGTATTTTTATACTTAGATATTTAGTCTTATTCTTCAGACTTCAGACAATTTTATTATCCCAAGTGGGAAACTTGACTTGCTGTCAGGGCACAAGATACAAAAACAGCACACGATCAAGCAACCAAAATAAAGACAGACAAGAAAAACAGCAATGTCTCCTGTACATATAATATACAGAATACAATAAAAACAATGAAAACTCACCACACTCAGTAAAATGACAAATTACGTGTACAAAGTTAGCAGGGTTATTGCACAAGGGACAAAGCAGTTTTTAGTCCTGTTGCACTTGAGTCAGGGTAATCTAAAACTGCGGCCTGAGGGAAAGATCACAAACATAGGAAGTGAAAACTAATTTAGTTCCGGTTTCAAGCTTGCCACGTCTTCTTTCTGTAAAAATGGTCCTCATAACAGCTTAAAGTATCGTGGGTTGGCAAAATAATGTAAAGTTTTTGCTGGAAAATAAATGTAATTGATTCAAACGAACAGAAATATTGCTACAGACTAATGTGGAGCAGTATTTGTAGTTGTAATAATAAAATAATCTCCACCTATAGTAAACTGCAGGCGCATTTCCCCTAAAAACTCAGTCACATGTGAAACTAACCAACAGTCACATGATGGACTCTGATATACTGGAAGCAGTGGAGTGTTTGCAATGTAGACAGATATTGTAGTCTGTTTTATTGTCTAATATTGAATCATCACAGATATATTGTTATTAAAAGTCCAATGTGTAAGATTTATGGGGATCTACTGACAGAATATGGTAGAAATGGAACATAACATTTGTAAGTATATTCTCATTAGTGTATAATCCCCTGAAAATAAAAACCTTAGAATGAGCTGTTTATATTCACAGAGGGTGCAGGTCGTCTTCCATGGAGGTCACCATGTTGTGTTTATACAGTAGTCCAGAAAGGACAAAACAAACACATACTAACATACGGTCCTTTGTGTTTTGTGCAAGTTTGTGCAGCTACTGTAGTTTTTCCTGCTTACTTGCTCAAACAGTTCCTTCACCTTTGTCACAACTGAGTAATAATGCATCAGACGCTTTAGATATAATTTAGTCTTTCATTTGATCCGTACGATCATTTTTAAAGTACTTAATTTTTTGTGAGTGAAAGTGTATTTTGTACTTTGAATGCAGTCCATTATTATTAGTATTGGAAGTGGAGGGTGACACAGTGTGTATGTAAAATATCAGTACATAATTCAAAACAGTTACACTATAAACCAGTCCAGTTAAGTTAGTTACAAGGGATGCCAAGATCGATCGGTCACTGATCGTTATCGTAAAACCGTTTGATTGGGAGATCATGATCAATGCTTTCTAGTGATCATGAAAACTAATCGATGATGCAGGAAAACTTGAACCAGTTCTCAGCTGAGTTGGTGTCATTGTAGCAAGCTAACTAACCTAAAGCAGCACTTCACATCCAAAATTACTTAGTATATCTACTCACCCCATGCTGCCTTTCTCCTGTTTTTAAAATTGCTAAACTATAGCAAAACATTTGTTAAAAAAGAGCAGTATGATCGAAGTCTCATTGATCTAGACCAGTCACTCCCAAAGACTGGGTCGTGACCCACAGGTGGGTCAAAGGAGATTTAATTTGGGTCGCCAAATAAATAAAAGACTTCTGAAAATTCTGAAAATAAGAATAAATAAGGTTTACGTCTGCAGTACAGTTTTAATAAAGCATTTAAAATGTGTGTGTTGTTTAACTGATGAGAGGAACAAACACGATGTTTTGTCAGTTTTAAGAAGTTCTTATAAGAAGAAGAAGTGCTCAATACTTCCAAAAAACTTTGCAAATGAAATAATTTCTGACAGAAAGCCCTGAAGGTAAACTAGTATGACACACCCAAATTGGTCACAGCTCCTTTACCTGCTCAGGCTTTTTATAGTCACGCAGCATTTAA
This sequence comes from Lutjanus campechanus, assembly GCA_027495735.1. Lineage (NCBI taxonomy): Eukaryota > Metazoa > Chordata > Actinopteri > Lutjaniformes > Lutjanidae > Lutjanus > Lutjanus campechanus. The sequence continues at coordinate 7,085 of JAJHUR010138695.1, forward strand.
AGTTATGCTGCCACCTGATGGAGGTTCCAGTACACTATAAAGCAGTCGAACTGACCTGTAGTACTGCTTGAAGATACCCACAAAAAAAGAAAAATGATCTGCACTTGGGATTGGCAGAAAAAAAAATGTGATCAGCACATTCCTATTTATTGCTTGTTTATCTGTGAAATCAGTTCTGTCTTATTGCAATAGATCAATATAAGTAAATACTTGCGCTTTCTTCTGTGTGATATATTGGTTGAAGGCGTGTTTGAATAATAATGAGCTCAGCTTTGCTTGTATTAATCCTGTAAACACCTGTTGCAGTGTTTGTCCAAGTTGCCTCTTCTAATGTGTGCCGTGTTAAAATGCGTCGTATTAATTTGTTAAATTGGACGTGGAGCTTTATTTTTGGCCTCTTTGAACATGCACGTAGAGTTCATTCATTAGCAGCTGACATCGGTGCATTCGAAAATGTTTGCAGCAACAGAATCATTTCATAATTGGAGGAAGGTTGTATTTGTGCAAATTAGTTGATTACCCCTCATCCACCGTCTGAGCTGAGCATCTGTGCAGCTATTATGAGCTTTTGTGTTTTTGGAAATCCATGCCAGGTTTTAGGACACTAAACCTACTGTTGGACTGCAGCAGATGAGCCACTCTGGATAATTATTGTGGTTTGTTTCATAAGACCTTAATGTCCTTGTAGCTGGCACTTTACTTTTAACTAGTTTCAAGAATTATGTGTTATCTTTTTTCCATAGAAAAAATTCTGTTCATTTTCAGAATTAGATGCAGTTTCTGTTTACCGCTGTTGAGTCCACATCTTTTTATGTCTTTGCGCCAACAGAAGCGCTACGAGCCAGCTAAGGGGCGGTTGGTGGTGTGTGGTCACGGTACAATAGAGGGAGACGGAATTTTCTGCATCCTGAGCGATGACCACGGGCACAGCTGGTACAGCGGTGCCACGCTGAAGAGCATCCCTTACAACCAGAAGAAGAAACCGCAGGACTTCAACCCTGATGAGTGCCAGGTACGTTTGGTGCCGTTTGTCAAGCACGCCGTGATGATCACATCTTTTCTGACAGTCCCCCACTCCAGCCTGCGAAGATTGCACTCCATTGCCTTTGTGAAGAGTAAACTTCACTACAACAAAAAGTGGTTAGAACAGCAACAAATCAAAATGTCTTTAAAGGTGTAACATGCAACATTTTGTGGTGGTGTCTGTATCTACAGAGACCCTGCAAGCCTCTGCCTCTATTTCCTTATTTTCTCATTATTTTATTGGGATTGTGATGCTTTACCAACTCAAAATATCTGCATTTGATGTCCTGGGAACGAGACACAACGATAAACTTTCTGGTTTTCTTTCTGTAGCGTTTATGACAGCTCAGACAAATCCTGCTGATTCTACCTTTTAAAATTAGAATGTTCTCCAGACTGTTATCCAGTTATATGCTCATCATTTCCCAACTCATTTTTTGCTAATTGCGGTTGCAGATAAATTCATATATTTATTTTCCACCTAATTGTAGAGAACATCACAATTCTCCTGTAGTAGAATTAGTATATTATCATGCACTGTCTTGGTTTCAGTGGCCCCATCTGGTCAGCCCGTAGAACAATTTCTGGAGGCGCCACTGCACCTAATTAAAGCCTCAGCTTATTGGTCCTTCATATCAGCAGAAATATTCATTTTGGGCCAATACTGATATTGAATTATTAGGCCTTTATCGGTTAATACCAATGACGTGCCGATATTACTCCTTTAATTTTACTCCTTTTATGCTCTTATTAACTCAGTTTCCAGCAGTTTCCGTTTTTTTTTTTTTTTTGAAAAAGCTCTGGATGCTGCCTGTCCAGCACCAAATAGCAGACAAAGTTAGCAACTAGTTTGATAAAGAAAGTGGAATTTCAAAATTTTCTAGCACTTAAAAGAGGAGCTGTAGTTAATGGCAGGGAAACAACAAAGAAAAAAGGCGAGTTAATATTATATATGAATGTGTATAACTGTATAAACAAATGCTAACTTTGCATTGTGTCTGCTGGATGTGTGAACATTCAATTATTTCCTAACATGTAAACTGTAACAACCTCATGAGGGCTGCACATCAGTCAGTGGAGATACTCTGCCCTCTAGTGGCCAAAAAATGCATCTGTAAAATCTATATTTCAAAACACCTGGCAGTTATCTCGACTGGTATATGATGCCTTCACCGCACTGATGCCAAAGGTTTATGATTAATCAAATACCAGTTAATGAATGTTTAGCAACACTCCTTTTTAGATCATAAAGCGCTGGACACTGTCAAGTTAAACCCTTTCCTCCCTCTCTGCAGCCGTTTGAGATGACGGACGGCACCATCGTCATCAATGCGCGGAACCAGTACAACTACCACTGTCGGTGTCGTGTGGTGGTACGCAGCCGTGACGGAGGACTGACGCTGCCCATAGACGATCTGTACTTTGACTACACGCTGGTGGATCCTGCAGTAGCAGCCGGAGCTCTGCAGAAAGACGGAGTGCTTTACTTCATCAACCCCGCCAATGAGCAACACAGTAAGAACCGCAAACGCTAAAAGAGTCACAGTCTTTCTTACCCAGCTAATGCAAAGTGGTGGAAGTAAAAAATACCTCTCTGTCACCAAGTAAAACAAAATATTATCAGTTAAAATATACTTCATTATCAAACAATTTATCAGATCAAAGTATTAAGTATATAAAGGTTGAGGTGAATTTTATTTTTTTATATATGGTCGGCTACAGTAATCTATAACAGTCCATTATATTTTGTAACTTGATCATGCAGTTTTTGTGAAATCTCAAAGAGTAACTTTTCAACCTGGAATCTATTTTCCCATGTTTTTGTGTCTGGGTGATTCGGGGAGCAACAATTTTTTGAATCAATCCAGTATTGAGGGAAAGCGGTGCAGCCGTCAGAGGCAAACTCGAGCCGTATCGTAATCGTCATGGGAACCGCAAACCGTCATAGTACGTCCACTGAAAGTGTTTGTTTTTGTCACTGACAGGCTCAGATTGTGATTCTTGTGATTCAGTGTGTGACCACAATGTGGAAAGGATCCTAATACATATTAGACTTTTTTGTTAAAGAGTAAGATCCCTTTTATTTATTCATTTATTTTTCAGTAATATTTTATTGGAAGTAATATTCTCTGTACATAAGTATACAAATACAATGTCAATGAAAGGGATTGTCCCTCTGTAGCTTGATATTTTTCCCCTGACCCCCGACCACCCAAGTCTCACCCATTGCCAATGCACAAATAAAATAAATAAATAATAACAAATAAAACAAACATTGATGAAAATAACACATCAACAAGTAACACATCATGGTGTTATACATTTTAACAGTTAGGGAAAAATAGAACCCATTTTCAATAATTATATTAGTCCACACAAAAAGCATCCAATCAAAATTAAGACATGCAGTTTAAATAAGACATAGATCCTTTTTATTTGATCAGAAATGGTCGCTGTATCACCCTGTTAAGAGCGACCAGACTCAATTGATAAAAAAACCCAGTAATTTTACCCCTCTGGTCTATCGGGACCTCGACTGGTTAACTTGTTTGTGTTTTTGTGTGACTTTTGGTGTTTGCAAGTGTTGATGACCAGTTGATTCAGTGGTAGACCAGAGAGGTAAAATTGTTAATGGAGTCTAGTTGCTTTGAACAGAGCGATATAGTGTCTGTTTCTGGTTAAACACAATGGTTTTACTCTTTAAAAATAGGTCTCTCTCTATAGGGATCCTTTCCATGATGTTTTCAGACACTTAGAATAACAATCTGAGCCTGTCAGTGGCAAAAATAAGCACTTTCAGTGGACGTACTTTGAGGGGTGCGCAGTTGTCTGTAAGGATGACATTGTAGCTTAGTTTCACCTCTGCCAGATCGCAGTGCTCTCCCTTAATACTACTACTAACAATGAAAACTTTATTTATGTAGCACCTTTAAAAACAGAGCTTACAAAGTGCTTTGACAGACTGTGGCAACTGCAACCAAAGACACAAAAACATGCTAGAAATAAGACAGAAGGATGAAAGACATAAGAACAATAAAAAGTAAAAGAATAAAAAGACAACAGCACATAATGTTTCTAATTAAAAAGTCGACTACTGGACTAATTTCAACAATTGTTGTCCCCATCCCTAACAAAAACTGGACTGCACAGGAGACATTTTGACTTGAAAAACGGATTCAGATACACCTCAGATCCATTAAGTGACCCAGTAACAGTGAACCAGCAGAATAGAAGGACCTCCGCTAATTGGAGTGCACCAATCATTAATACACCTGCGAGTTGTCTGGTATGACACTTTAAAATGTCTGCTGTGCAACTCGTCCGTTTACTTGATTTCACACTATAGGTCTGTTTGAAAAAAAAAAAAAAAGATCAATGAATGTCTGAGCGTACTATCTTTTTGCATCGTCCACTCTCAGGAATTAACCTGACCTTACGTTGGTCTGTGACCCATGGTGAATCTTGGGAGAATAAAGCAGTGCAGATATGGGCGGGGCCAAGTGGCTACTCCTCCATGACATCACTGGACACCGGTTCTGTAGAGGACCGGAAGTACGTCTTTGTCATCTACGAGAAGGGCCACCATGACTACGACGAGACCATCTCGTTCGTCAAGATCCACCTGTACGGTGGGCGGTAGAGCACGTGGGAGCGCGCTGATGAGGTACGATACATGGAAAATTATTTATTTATTGACCAGATTTGGCAGAAAAAATGTGAGAGCATGTTTTAATTTCAGTTTGTGTTTGTCTTCCAGATTCGAATGTTGGAGGGAAAAGGGAAAACATGAAGAAGTTGATTACTCCCACAACTTTCTCAGGACGACAATAAGAGACTTTAAAACTCACTTTATGATATCAAATATGAAGGTAGGAGGCTCAGCACAATGGATTTCCAATTTTTTTGCTCAGTCTGTGATACACGATATAAAAAATGAAATTTTCTCCTATTTTAAAATTCCAACAGTTGATTAAGTCACAAGTTTCATGTCCATTTTTCTGTCTAAATCTCTTACGAAGTGTTGCTAAAAGTTTGCACAGCCACATTATTTTTCCCTGTTCTAGACAAAAGAAAGTTTAGGAGAAAATAAAAGTTGAAGATTGTTTTTCAGACCAAATACACTAGTTAAACTTAAATCATACTTAAGTCAGCTTAGTCAAATGATTATGATGACGCCACACTGACATGTCACAGTCACAGACTAGAAGATGGCAATCGGCACGTCTCCAAATAGGAGAAGCAGCAGGCGTACTGGTGGAGGAAGCTGTACTGCTGTGGACAGGGTCAGCAGCGAAATGTATTTTAGACACTTTAAAAAGGCCTCTAAACTAAAGACCTAAAGAAAAGTAATAAAAAATCAGTATCAGTTTAAGTGTATGTTATATTTAGAATATTTTCATTTCTTTATTTTGCCATCAGACAGATGGCAAACCAACACTATATAGGCCACATATCGCTCTCTCCAAAGCCGTCAGAACATGCTAGTTGCTCATCCACTCCTGCCTCACTCGGTTTGTTTGTTTGTGTTATTGTGTGATTTTAGTGTTATAAAGGGTTAATTCGGATTCACCAAAGTCACACAATATCACGAACAAACAGATCGAGGCAGCGGCAGACCAGCAACTTGTTTGTTCTGCGAGGTAAAATTACTGTTTATGTCAAAGGAGTCTGGTTGCTTTGGAGAGAACAATGTTTAAATTATATAATGTCGGTTTCCTGCTAGAAAAGGCTGACTGATGGCAAGGTAAAACAGTGAAAATATTCTAAATACACTCCATTTTATTTATTTATTTCATTGTTTTCTTTGTAAGTGGCTAAAATACATTTTGTTGCTGAGCCAAGCTGGTACCACACTTAAAAAACAAACAAACTATCTAACAACTATCAACTATCAGCTCACAAACTGGCAGATCCACTCCATACTTGGCATTGGTGTGAAATGATTCCTACCTGCTCAGATATTTATCAGAATTTCATACTGAAATAACCTACGGTCAGTTTTATCTGTACTTGTAGTTATGATTTTTGCCTTTATTAAGATGCGAATGTTCACTGAAATGGGTTCTGCCTTTGTAAAACCATAAATTATGTAAAATGTAAATGTGATGTTAATAGCCTTTTGTTATGCGACTGTACTTGAATACGGTTTCCAAATGAGTGGTTTTAGGACAACAGTGGTTCTAATAAAACATGAGGTGCGTGTGTGATTGAACGTGAGAGTGAAGAGGTAAGCACATAATGTAGCAAAAGTATGCTCTTTTGTACTTGTGCAGAATGTGCTCTGATATTTTGTAATTAGCTTGAATCCACTCTACTCTGATTTGGAAATGTTATTTTGAAATCAAGTGTCCATTTGTGCCCTCTTCTACCAGCACTGTACACAGGGTTACATTGTTTTCCTGCAGGACATTATCAGATCTGCACGATCTGTAGAATAAATACAAGATTTCTAACAGCTGTACACGCCTTTGACTTGTTTGTTGCATTGTCGTTCGAATCTTCCATTTTTCCTTCTGGAGCAAAAACTGAAATTTAAAAATTACATGAATTTTCTCATCAAAGACCATCGAAAACAATGAGAAGAAGTCAGCACACTGTCGCTGTTACTGCTAAAAAGTTTTATTTGATTCCAGCATTTCCAGCATCAGTTTTTCTTTGCTTTACCAAATACAGTATATATTTGATGTTTGCCAAGCATATTTTGTCTTCCTTATAATAATAATAATAATATGATAAAACGATTACAATCCATTAGAATTATGACACCTTTGCTAAAGACAGTGGATAAATTGCATTTTAAGTGGACAACAGTTTACACTTATTTAACATCATACTCAAACTGTACCAGAATGGAAATTCGTCTATTGTTTATTTCTGGATTAGTTGTTTGGTCCATAAAGTGTCGGAAAATGGTGAAAAATGTTGATCACTGTTTCCCAAAGCCAAAGATGACGTCCTCAAATGTCTTGTTTTGTCCACAACCATGAGATATTCAGTTTAAGGTCATAGAAGACTTAAGAAACCTGAAAATATTCACATTTAAGGAGCTGGAATAAGATAAGTTTGCCTCCCCCCCCCAAAAAATAAAACAAATCTAAGCATCTACTGTCGTTTACATAAACAAATAAAGGCATTACACCATATGTGTGACCTGAGATACCCCCCTCTCTCTTTCTGCAGATAGACGGAGTTAAGAGGTAGTAAGATAGAGAAGTTAAAAAAAACAAAAAATATTCACATTTAGGAAGCTTGAATAGAAGAATTTTGCCTTATCTTTCTTTAAAAAATGACTCAAATTTATGAATTAATTATTGAAGTAGTGCTGAATAAATGTAGTTTACAACTAATCGATAAATCGTTGCAACTCAAAAGTTTGATCCAGAGAAAAGTATATTAAGGACATTGCACCATACCTGTGACCTGAAACAGCCCCATCACTCTTTCTTTTGCAGACACATCAGTCTGTAACCTTTTAGTTAGTTTTTCTTTGCTTGGCCAAACAAAATATAACATTGATGTTTACACAGCATATTTTATCTTCACTCCTCATAATAATAATCTTAATAATTATAATAATGATCCCTAATTATGACACCTCTAACTATTATGCTTAAAGCAGTGGATAAATTACATTTTAATTGGGAACAGTATACAGTATTTACTTCACTTCCTACTCAAACCATGAGGGAATTGAGATTCTTCTATTAACGTTTATCTCTCAATTAATTGTTTGTTATACAAAATGGCGAAAAATATCAATCACTGTTTCCCAAATCCCAAAATGACGTCCTCAATATCTTGCTTTGTCTGCAACCCAAAGATATTTGGTTTACTGTCATAGAGGAGAAAAGAAACCAGAAAATATTCACATTAAAAGAGCTGGAATACGATAATTTCGCATTTTTTTCCCTGAAAAAAAAAAAGACTCAAGCTGATTAAGAGATTACTGAAATAGTTGCTGATTAATTTAATAGTTCACAATTAACTGATTATTAATTGCAGCTCTATTCAAAAGCAAAACATCTATTGTCCTTCACATCAACAAATAAAGGCATTGCACCGTATGTATGACCTGAGATACCCCTGCTCTTTTTTTTTTGCAGATAGAGGGAGTAAGGTGGAGTAAAAAAAATAATAATAAAAATAAATACATTTAGGAAACTCTAATCGTAGAATTTTGCCTTTTCTTTCTTAAAAATGACTCAAACGATTGATCGATTATTGAAACAGAACGATTAATTGTTGTAACAGTTCGATCCAGAGAAAAGTATAATGACACTGCACCATATCTGTGACCTGAGATGCCCCCAGTGCTCTTTCTTTTGTGAATACATTTCTCTGCAGCCTTTGAGTGAGCTTTCCTTTGTTTGGCCAAAAACAGATAAATATGATGTATGCAAAGCATATTTTATCTTCATTCCTCGTGATAATAATGATAATCGATAATTATGAGACCTCTGACTAATGTGCTAAAGACAGTGAATAAATTACATGTTTAGAATAATCTACACCACACTATATTTAACTAAATATTCAATCCATGAGGGAATGGAAATTCTTCAATTAACATTAATTTTTCGATTGATTGTTTGATGCATAAAATGTCAGAAAATAGTGACAAATGTTTATCATGGTGAAAAATATCGATCACTGTTTCCTAAACCCCAAGATGACAATCCCAAATGTCTTGTTTTGTCTCTAACCCATTTGGGATCAATTATTGAAATAGTGGAGATTAACTTAATAGTTGACAACTAATCGATTAATCGTTGCAAGTCTACAGTTTGATCCAGAGAAAAGCAGGGCTGCACAATTAATCGCAATCTAATCGAAATCGCAGTACAGCCAAGTGCAATATCCAAATCGCAAAACCAGAACGCAACTGCTAATCTGGCCTACAAATCTTTATCCTCATATGTCTGTGAAGGTTCTCAGTCATCCAGGTCATGGTATTCGTAGCAAGGTTTGTCATAGGCTCTACCAAGTCCAGTTGCCTACGACAAACCTTGCTACGTTTATCCTCATATGAAAGAAAACACAAATCAACAAATGTCACAACATCATGAATTTAATAGTTTTTTCCCCCCAGCAAATATGAAAATTATAATGCTAAAGTTATAACGCCCACTTATCGTATCGCATATCGCAATTTCCACAGAATAATCACAATATGACATTTTTTACCATATTGTGCAGCCCTAGAGAAAAGTATAAGGACATTGCACCATACCTGTGACCTGAGATACCCCCAGTGCTCTTTCTTTTGTGAATACATTTCTCTGCAGCCTCAGAGAAGAGTAAGCTTTTCCTTCCCTCGAAAAAAATATGTGAAAAGATGATGTTTGCAAAGCATATTTAATCTTCATTCCTCATAATAATAATAGTAATCCCTAATTATGACACCTCTGACTAGTGTGCTAAAGACAGTGGATGAATTATATTTTAATTGAGAACAGTCTACTCTTATTTCCCTTTATGATCAAATCATAAGATAACTATAACGATTCTATCAACGTTTACTTAAAACGGTACAGCGTTTTGTTTTTTTTAAATAAGAGTCGTATTTTTTTTTCTTTCCGTAGAGGTCCCAAACGGCTTCCATCTCACATATTTACTCAGTAGCCGTTGACGGCTCTTTAGGTGACGGATCGAGTCCAGTATTACAATTTTCTTTTCCCCTTTTCATTTATTTTTGGGAAAAAAGAACAGGAGTGCAAGTAAGCCGAATACCTTCTTTAACTAATGTAGTGCAACTCATCTCCAACTCTACTGCAAAGACCTTATGTGTGTTTGACTATGCAGGAGGATAACGTTGCTTAGCTAAGCTAGCTGCCTGGGTCACTTGCTAGAAAGCTACGCGATAGCATAGCTAACCTCATTCTGCGATACAACCTCGAGACAAGTCGGGACAAGACCAGGTCAGTGGCCGGAAAATTTTGCATGTTTTATGAAAACACCGTTTAGTTACTTTTTATTAATCAGAAATTATCACCCTAACCACTGGAGACAGAGTTAGCTTACCCGACAGAGGATGTTTTGTGGAGGGGCAGTCTTATTTTTTGGAAAACCATATTGGCTTGGTTGTTGTTGCTAGCTAGCTAATGTTAGGTGGATGTCTAGCTCGTTAGCCTAGCATAGCTAAGTGGTTAGCCAGCGTTTGTAATATCAGGATTGCGTGTAGTAGTTTTGTGGATAGCCGCACATACAGTATTTTTCCGTCTACATTGGCTGCTGAGTTAGCTCGCTACTGAAATGTGTGATAACGTTTCGTTGGAGACTAACGTTACATAGCTAATGTAGTGGATAAACGTTAGCGCTGGTCGTTCGCCTGGCTCATGTCTGGATGGGAACTCCAAACCTGCGAATGATCTCGCGAGAGTGATTGTTAAAGCCAAAATCATTTTCTTTCCCTGCTCCTAACCAAGTATTTTATGTCCCTAAACCTGAACAGATCTGTATCACAGTGTTGTGACATTATACAACACAAGGAATTTTTAAAACGTGCACAATGAAGAAACGACGCGTACAAATCTCGCGAGAGTTGCTCAGATCAAGGGTTCCCACATAGACACGACTGTTTGCCTGGAATACACTGAGAAGCTTGTCGCTTAGCTTTAGCCAACTTAAAACAGTGTCCGTGTACAACACGTTGGCGTTAGGGAAAACTGATATTTGCCTCGATGGACATTTTTCAAAACAATGTTACTTGGCGTACATCGCCAGTGTCTTACAATTGTAGCTGTTAGCTGGTGTTAGAGCTCTCAGTTATGCTACACAACCGGTCTGTGTTAACGTTAATATGCATCGGGCCTGTCTCCACCGCCATTTTGTTTTGTTCTCCTAATAAAATCTTTATTTCTGCGTTATCCTGTGCCTCCCGTGAACGTCAGATTAGCAACATCGTTTGATGAAAACATCCAGTCGCAATGTCAGTGTGTGATTCAAAACGTAGCACCTTACAGAGGTGAAGAACGATAGGCTAAAGTTACCGCAAGGTGTTGAAAATGCATTATGAAACATGAACGCAGCCCCCCTCCCAACGCGAACACTGGGCCCCGTGTTAGCAGCTAACCTTAGTTAGCACTGTTATAAAGATATCTTAAGCGTCGGTATATTCAACGGTTTGTGGTGTATACATTTGATTGCTGATTGTGATTGTTATTGCCGTGGCTACCAGCTGATTAAGACCAAAGATAACTGTGTAGCTAGATGTGTCGTTAGCTTTAGCTTTACAAGGCCCCTTTGTGGTATACGTTGCTGCAGTTATGGCTCGGTAGTGTAGCTGCTGGCCCCCGTTAATCCCCATACAACATGTAGTTGACCAGCCATCCCACGACCTAATTTTCTAATCTCATCTGGCTGTTGAGGCACGGTGCAGTGCTGCGGCTGCTCTGTAGTCATGCTGCGAAACCGCTTGTTGTTTTCGTGTATTTCTTTTCTTCAGTGATGTGTGTATTGCAGACATGGTAGGATTTTTTCCATTGCAAGGATGATAAGGGCGCAGTAAAAGGCTGTTGGTATTACATTTGAGTCTTTTATTGTTGTTAAGATTGTGGCTTTACTCTTTCGGTTTGGCCCTGTTTGTTAAAACATAGTTACACCACTGCTGTTCATCATATTGCTGGTATGAGCCTTGTTGCTTTCAGGTAGACTTGTTTTTCAGGTATACTGAAGACTGATGGAGCTGTCATGACTTGAGATTCTTTTAATTATTTAACCTTTCAGTTATATACACTGGTTAGTTGTATACAGAACAATATAACAAAGAGCTGTTGCTTGAAGTCTTTGTTTAGCTGTGGTCATGGACCATTGGCTCACATCATTTCACCACTCGATTCAAAGCAACTGAATGGAATTACTAATGTTATTTGTAGCATAATAATCCAGGAGTATCATCTGCTCTCTGTAATTGTTCCTAATGGAAGTTATGCGGAGTGGGGGCAGCAATTTAACCTGCTGGCTACAGCAGCCAAATCATTCTGAATTGGACAGATGTCAGTGTTGTGTGTTTTATTGATGTGCAGTAAAATGAGTTCAAGCTAAAGGCCTGGCAGTTGCCATGGAGCCAACCCTGTCTCAAGGCAAGGCATAGAAGAATATCATTTATAATGTGTTGCCATAGAAACCATGGTGCAGCTTTTTTCCTTTCTTTTGTACAGTGTTTCCTGTGATGAGGTGTTTAGTCATAGTCACTGTACTAAATATGCTCACATTAAACTGTACTTATGCTGACTCTGCCCTTGCTAAAAATTTGTGTAAACATAACGTACCTTTTAAAAGGATGCCTAGTTATTCCAGTACTAAACCACCTGCCCACCTCTCAGAGAGCTGAGGCAGAACCAGAATTTATTCAGTGTAATGGCGAGCAAATGTTGATGCAACTGCCACAATATCCTTTACACACCACACTCCTACTTACTCACTCCAAGTTTTTTGTTGTGTTAGTCAGTTAGAATTATGCTATGAGGATGGTACAGCCATAGGTAAACAGTGCAAGCACTGTGGATGGGATGAATAAAAACGTGTGTTTGTAACAACGGGTCACCTCAAACAACAAAATTACTTAAAAGTGATATTCCACTTTGTGAGAATAAGCCATTCAGTATGTACTCACCACTATGCCGATGTGATGATGGGTGAAGGTCCTTCAGTTCACAAAACAATCCTGGAGTTTTAGGAGAAACAGGGTAGCAGCCTCATCCAGTACAATGGCAGTGAATAGTGACCACGGATAAAACGTTTTTAAAAAAAGCACACAAAACACACACAAAATGTCTCCATCCTGCTTGTGTGGTGTAATCCAAGTGTCCGCGAGCCGTGACACGTGCAAGACTTTCGCACGTGCATCCATTAAGATATATACGAAGTCTCGCGAGATCGACGCCCTGTTTACATCCTCCCGGCTACATGCTACAGTTGACATTTCTGCTAAAAACATGGCGTAAATGGCGTCTTTTGCGGTTAATTTTTAATGTCTTGAATTTTAATGTTTAATGGCTCGCGGACACTTGGATTACACCACACAAGCAGGATGGAGACATTTTGTGTTTGTTTTGTGTACTTTTTTTTAAAACGTTTTATCCGTGGTCATCGTTCACTGCCATTGTACTGGATGAGGCTGCTACCCTGTTTTGTGAACTGAAGACCTTCACCCATCATCACATCGGCATAGTGGTGAGTACATACTGAATGACTTATTCTCACAAAGTGGAATATCACATTAAGGTATTTGTTGACTGAGCTTGACAGAACTATTTTATTTATAGATATAATTATTTGTTTCAGTTTAACATGCTCTGTCATTATTGTAGAATACTTTCATCTCAGTGTTGCAAATAATAAAAATGTGCTCTTCCATGTGACTGAGCCCTGTGGACAAGTCTGCTGTGAAGCAACATTAAATATATCCTGATCTAAGGGACAAACAAACAACAACACAACTGACTTGACTAATACCTGCAACACATGCAGTTTATTATGTGACCACAGATTGCTGATTTCTTTTGTAAATATTGACCAATTAACCTTACAAGTCAGACCCACTGGCATGGTACACAGATGTGCGTTGGCTGATATAGAAAATCTTCTGTCAGAAATACATGATTATTTTAGTCTAACATAGAAAAGTTGGTCAGAAATGTGAGATGTCTTCGGTTATAATGTTTTCTAGTTGGCCTTTCTCCAGTCACATTACTTTATTTTGGTATAGAATTCACATTGCTTGTTTCAGTTGTTGAACTTAAAACATACTTTTGAAGCTCAGTTGTTGTGGTAGAGGGCCATTGAGTTGCCAAAATATCTTTCCCAAACTGGCAAATAGTAAATGCCACAGTTGGTCCTTAAAATCTACTAAAATAAGTTTTCAAATTACATTTATTGGAGGTTGCAGGCTTATTTAAAGTTCACAGTGTATACAAACAGTACATTTGTGTAATTTTAATGACTGCTCAAGCAATTTACTGGGTGCACAAGAGAAAAAGCATAGAAAAAAAGAAAACCGTATTGCTACATCTCTCTTTGGATTATGGATTGATAATTTGTTGAAATGGAGGGAACTTTTCTTCTGAGACTGAGGACTAAAGTTTTGTAAGAAAGGCTTCAGAACATGTACGGATCTTTTGTTGTTGTTGTTTTTGTTTTGTTTTTGCTCATTACAATGGGTTTGTGTACCCTTGAAAAACAAGGTTGCCATACATGCTTTAAAAAATAATTTTTGTCTTTTATGAATATGTTTCCCCCGCATTTTTATGATGGCATGCCATGATTGATTGTCTTGTAATATATATAAACTCAAGCAGAGTTGGCTGTTTTGTGATCCTGTTGTTTCTATGGAAAACGAACCCTATTCGGTACCACACACATTCAGCAGAGTCACCACTGCTGTCAAATCCCTTATTTGAATCTGTCAGATCACAGCAGATGTGTTCAGCCTGTTTTGATTTGTGAGACGGTTTCTGTTTGGCTAGTTGTTTTGAATGCATGCTTGTATAATCAGCACTTTTACTCTCACTTTCTGTGTATACCTGGTGTCAAATCTCTCTCTCCCTTTCTCCTCCAGTCTCAGGGCTCACCATACTCAATGAGCGGACAGCGCAATGTCAGAGCGCTCTGGGCAAACTGCAAAGGGGAAGGAAGGCAAAACCAAGTATGCGTCTCTCAACCTGTTTGATACATACAAAGGAAAGAGCCTTGAAACACAAAAGCCTGTTGGTGAGTATCATAGTTCTGTCATGTCCAAGCTGTCGTCACAACATACATCCACTGGAATGGATTGTTTCTTGTCTTTCTACCCTGGGTATTCACTTTCAAAGTCAGCCAGATGGTTTTGCGGCTAAGGATGTAAAGAGTTATTTTGTAATTGATCAGATCAAGCCTAGACACAGATCTGCTATGTCATAGTTGGGTATGCACATTGGTGTTGTGATTAAAAGTGCCTGGCTGTGCTACGTTGCCTCCCGACACAGACTACTGCAACTTTGATGCATTAGCCTACTGTCTCCCTAATTGCTTTGGTGCTGACTTCCAATACAGAAAGTGGATGATATGCTGCATCTCTCAACTGCCTGCCAACATGGTTTTGCTGATGCTGTTAATATTGAGGGATATTTACTACCTTTGCACCTGTCTCTGAGAGGGAAAAAAACACATCCTAATAGTAATTTTTAGAAAGAAATTCTGTACATCCTGGAGGGTGAATAGCTCTCAAGCCTCTGCATGTCAGCTGAGCCTTGGAACCACTGAGCCTGACCTGAGACAGAGGCTTACTTGTGGACGCTGTTTGACTTCTGCGCTGCGTCCCCAGTCTATGTTTTATTCAGAAGCTCCCCCACTAGATCTAAGCAGCTGTCCCCATTTCCTCCTACATAGTGAAGCCATGCACTGCTGTGGTTTCTCTGAGCCTCGAGGAAACAAATGAGGGATTGATATTCAGCATGGCTTCACTTTTCAGAATCGGAAGGCTTTTCCATGCTTCTGTGAGCATCTATATCATAATACTTCTCCATCAACTGTAGTCAAAGTGGGTTAGCTGAAGGTTTTTAATGACATCTGGAAGCTTTTTTTTCCTAATCATCAGAGTGAATCTACCAAACCTCTTTAGCTTTTGTCATTTGTTCAGGACCCTAATTGTGTATCCAGCAAAGCAAGCAGCAGTCGCCATCCCCTGTCATCAGGCTCCTCCTTGCACCCAGTAGATTTAATTGGTGTCAGGTTTCAGTGGTCCATCTGTACTAATGACCTCCTTTTTTCTTCCCCATATCAGTTCCCCCTCGCCATGGCCTGCAGTCTCTTGGTAAAGTTGCCTCCGCACGGCGTATGCCACCCCCTGCCAACCTGCCCAGTCTGAAGGCGGAGAACAAAGGCAACGATCCCAACGTCTCGCTCGTTCCCAAAGACGGCACAGGATGGGCAAGCAAACAGGAACAAGCAGACCCAAAGAGGTAAGTGACCCCCGCCCCCTTTAGCAGCCAGCCTATTGCACCAATTTTATAGTTAGAACAGTCAATACTTTTAGATGTTTAAAGCGATATTCCACTCTGCGAGAATAAGCCATTCAGTATGTACTCACCACTATGCTGATGTGATGATAAGTGAAGATCTTCAGTTCAGAGTTTTAGGAGAAACAGGGTAGCAGCCTCATCCAGTACAATGGCAGTGATCAGTGACCACGGATAAAACCTTAAAAAATAGCACACAAAACAAACAAAATGTCTCCATCCTGCTTGTGTGGTGTAATCCAAGTGTCGGCGAGCTGCGACATTAAAAATTAACCGCAAAAGACGCCATTTTCGCCATGTTTTTAGCAGAAATATCAGCTGTAGCACATAGCCGGTAGGATGTAAACATGGCGTCGATCTCGCGAGATCTCCAGGATTGTTTGGTGAACTGAAGATCTTCACTTATCATCACATCGGCATAGTGGTGAGTACATACAAAATGGCTTATTCTCGCAGAGTGGAATATTGCTTTAAGGGGCAGTGAACCCCAAAATTCAACAGTTTTTCCTGTTACCTGTTGTGCTATTTATCCATCTAGATGGTTTTGGTGTGAGTTGCTGAATTTTGTAGATTTCGGTCATAGTGATGTCTGCCTTCTCTCAAATATAATCGATCTTGATGGCACTCGGCATGTGGTGCTCAAAGCATCAAAAAACTACATTTGAAAAACTCAACAGTTCAAAGAATCGTGCATCTTGCTCCAATGAGCTCTCACCCATGAGTAGATGCACATTCTCTTTTGCACAGTGACACAGTTGGTGGTTGTAGTCATAACTTCTGAAACAAGGCATTGCTGTTGAGTTTTTCAAATGTATTTTTTTTTTTGTGCCATCTAATTCCATTATATTTCAAACATCTCTGCGGCAGATAACTCAGCAGCTCACATCAAAACAATCTAGATCGGTAAATACCACTACATGTAAGTGGAAAAATGTGTGTTTTCCTGTTCCTTTAAAGTTATACCAACATGTACAAAAAACTTTGACATTTTTCTTTTGCTGAGGCTGTCCAATCTTATCTAATATCTGCCCTGTTTGTGACTTCTTTTCTTTCTCTCAGTACCGATGCATTGTCAGCACCGCAGCCGGAATCGCAGCAGCCTGTGGCTTCAACGACACCTGCACCGACCCGCCCGAGAACCCCGCCAGCTTCAGAGGTACTGACAGTCACAGTAACACGAATTTTAACTCATGTTCTTAGTTAATAATGGGGGTGGGAATCTCTTGACTCCACTCTCATTCAGATGGCTTTGATGTGATTATAAAACGATTATCGCTTAATCAAAATTTTTTGCTAAATTTTATTTATTTATTTATTTTATCTCTATTCATGATTTTTTTTTTCTTACTGTGTGACTGCTACACTACTTTTAAAACATAGTGTAAAACTTCATAGAAGCCCAAATTATTCCATATACTAGCTTTTACACCAGGAGGTGCTGGTTGGATTGTATCCATCTGCAGGTTCTCAGCCTCAGCTGTCCTCACCAAAATTAGCCTGGTTTAGAATGTAAACAGGACAGACGAGTTTATGTCTGTCACATTTCACCATCCAGTTTTTTCAGCCATAAGAAATGTACAGCTCGGTCTCACAAAATTGTTCCAGGAGATCATAATGACGAGAAATGGGTATTAAATTTCTGGTTATTGACTTTTTCTACATTGATTCATAATCTTATGAGAGAAATGCAATGCATCTAAGAATTGACCCAGCCCCTCTTCCCCCACCCCCACCCACTGGTGAATAATGGAGACTTATGGATATTTATATCAGCCATAGCTGACACATCATATGATATGTGTCTCTTTGCCAGGCTCTGGCCCCAGCTTCAACCCAGGCCGTAGGGGCAAGGTCCTGGGCACAGGCCAGTGTTACACATGGAACACAAGGGGATGGTGAGTCTCCCTCCTTTTTGTGCATTTCTCACACATTTCTCTGAAATAAGCCTTTCTTTACACATGCCCCTTTCTGAAAAATCATTCTCCCCTTGTCTTCCCTCTCTGCAGGTGGAAAGGGATCAAACCAACCGTCGCCATTCTCTCGCGAGGAATTTCCCACCCTGCAGGCGGCTGGCGACCAGGACAAAGCTGGCAGAGAACAGGGCACTGCAGATCAGTGGTATGGGCCCGGACCAAGCCTCCGCCCCCAGAGTGAGTGATGACCACTTAATGTCCAATAATTGATCAGCCAGTCATTTAATTAAGTCAACGGTGGTGAGAAAACTTCCCTCACAGGATTGTTTAAGTCCTATTTTTTATGTTGCCATTTAGTTGCCAACACCAAATGTAATTAAAAATAAAGGTGTTTCCTATTTATCATTACCTTATCAAAACTTTAATCCATTCATTTTGTTAGGTCCACATATGGCTTGTAGTTGAAAGGATGTGTTATCTTTCTTAACTAATGGCTCATAACCCATACTGACTGCCCTGTCCTCCTTTGTGTTCATTTGTGTCCTCAGACGTTACAAGTTGGCGGGACGGTGGGGGCCGAGCCCTGGCGCCCACCCTGTCTGGGGAGGGGGCAGTGGAAGGTGGCACTGGCGGGGCTCTGGTGATGGATGGGGCAGCTGGGGTCCCCCCTCCGAACTCTCAGTCCCACGGACCACCTAGGAACCCTCCCGCAGGCAGCCCCGCCCTGCCCCTGCCCCAGCCCCCTGTGGGGCCTGGGTTCCCTCAATACAGAGGGATAATGCCTCCCTTCGTAAGTTATCCTCTTGTTTTTTTTTGTAATTTTCAGGCAAATGTTGTAGCGTTTTTGGTTAATATACGCTTCTTTTCTATAACTGCACAGCTGGTTTGTGTTGCATTATCTGGGCCCATTTAAATATTGTAACATCTGTGCCCAATTGCCCGGTGCTGCACCTTATTTTCATGGCATTTTTTTTTTTATTTTAATGTGCTTTCTATATAAAATGAGGGCTATACCACCACTACTCTTAGCACAGCTCTCCTGATTTGTGTTTGAACCTAGGGCTGACTAAATTATGGAAGTTTTATCGAAACTGCAATATGGCCTACTGCAAGTTTCAAATCTCAGGAGGAACAAAATTTGTCAAATGTGTGTCAAAATACAATTTTGAATTAAATATTGTCACGCTGCAGCGATGTCCTGGTCTACACATCATATTCTACAGACTTAAGACAACATCTTTATTTGGTAAAGATACCGGCTAAAATCACACCATCATCATTTAAATGTTTTTAATGAAGGAGAATAATTACATAAAATATATCATTCCCCCTAATATCACATTTGCAATATCATACAATATCATTGCAATTAGATATTTTTCGTTAAACTGTTCAGCCCTACCTGAACCATATCTCTCTCTGTCTCCCTGTTTTTTTAGATGTATCCTCCCTACCTGCCCTTCCCGGCTCCCTATGGCCCTCAGGGGCCCTACAGGTACCCGGCACCTGGGGACGGGCCTGCTCCAAGGTATGTTAATTGCTAAAATCAGTCGGAAAGGTAGTTTTGTCTTTCTTTTCATTTTATTCAAATGGATCACCATCACAGACAAATTACCCAACTACTTGTCCCATCTTAAGGCAGGCGGGCAGGAGGAAGTAAAGGGACAGTTCACGCCTATAGTGCTGTTTATCCATATAGAATCAAGATAAAATAGGATTTCAGTCTGAAGAAGAAAACTCACTCTAGATGGCACACAATCAAACTAGATTTCAGATTGAATCTTCATTTTCCTGCCTTTTGTGGCCACACCTTTTTATGTCTTACACATAGCTCTTAAGACAAACCTCCGCCCTTTTTTCAGGTTCTCCCGTGGGCAGGGTGGTCCTGACAACAGGCCTCAGGGCGGCCCACGTGACACAGGTGGAGAGGTGGTGAAGCGACCCTCCATCCTAAAGCAGGATGACCTGAAGGAGCTTGACGAGCTGGACCACGACGGAGATGAGGGCTGGGCAGGTAAGGAAAAAATTGCTTATTCACAAATACACAAGAAACATCTTAATAGCGTTATCCTTGGAGAACCTGTTCTGATTTGGAACCAGATCCAAATGTATAGAACTATGCTTCCTGATTGGCTCATAAGTGGTTCATTTCACATCGCAGAAAAGAATAACAAATAGAAATGGGCTCAGTCTCAGTACTTTTTTAACTACTTGGTTATGTCCTAAAAACCTTAAATTACTTTTGATGCACACAAGAGAATCAAGAAAAAGTCACATTGTATCATTTAAATCTTCATTGAAAGACTAGTTGTGTTTTTTATAGATAGAACAAAAATAAAAATTGTTCTTACAAAGGAAACATTTTCAGTTCATTCAGAGCATCGCTACAGTGAAGTAGCACTGTAGAGACTCTGTTTTTGTTGTGTGTGGGAGTGTTCCATTAACTTTGACATTAGTATCCTAATGTATTTCATCTTGATTTAGTACTTATGCTACTAAATGATTAAGGAGGTGATGACATCGTGTTAGTGAGCTGTTTCTACAGATCATGTTTCCTGCTGATGCAGGCAGAGGTGTTCCAGTCACTACACTCTCAGGGGAGGAAGGAGGGGGGAGTGGAGGATGATGGATAGTGTGTAAATGCACTGAATGAATGTTTAGCACAAACATGGTTCTGATTACTGATATTGTCTTGTTGTTTTGCTTCAACAGGAGCTCATGAGGAGATTGATTACTCCGCCAAGTTGAAGTTCAGTGATGATGAAGGAGATGAAGAGGGGGAAGAGGAGAGAACTGAGAGCAGCAATGACTCGCGGTATGTGACCAAGTGCATTCAATGACCGATAACGTCAAATTATGACAGTAGAGTAGAATAAACTTTTTTATTTATTGTCGAGCCAAGGCAGAACAATGGCTCCTTTTAACAGAAAAAAAAATATCTTGGTTGTACCGCAGTGAGTCATGTTGTGTAGCCTACACATATTTTAAGTTTACTGTACTTTGTTGGCCACAGTGTTTGTATGTGGGATAAAAGAGGCCTTGTAGTTCTTTACAACATAGTATTTTGCATTTAAATGCAATTATGTTAGAATGCGTTTGGAAAAAATAAACTTGTGTTGTTTTCTTGTCCTCAGTGAGCAGCAGAGGTCCCAGGATGCTCCACCTGCAACCTCTCGCTCTCGTGCCTCAGACAGCGGTGGGGACACCCGCCACACCCCTCCCTCTAATGCTGACAATGGCCCCCAGCCCCCCTCCAGCAAGCCAGGATGGGCCGAGGAGGGAGGCAGTGGCTGGGGGGGCCAGGGAGCACCATCCAATTACCAGGTAGAGATGCTGAACAGCAGAAATGTGGTGTTGCCCTGACGGACCGAACTCGAGCTGTGAAAAGAAGTTCAAATTTACAACACAGGACAAAGACGCATTTGTGGGCAGAGATGTGTTAGCGTGTGTGTGTGTTTGTCAGTGTAGATTATTGTGGTGGACCATGGCTAACTGTGTCTGCCTGTATACAGGGGCGCAGGCCTGGATTGGGTGGTCCCCGGGAGCAGCCCTCCCCCCCACCTGGGCCGCTCCTTGGACAAGGGCCTTACTCCTTTTACCGACAGGTAGACATCCAGATGGGGCCTCATAGACGAATCATTTCTATCATTATCTCATCCACCGCCCACAGTACTTATGGATAATTCATCTTTAGTTTTCAGTTCGCTCTTTTCTTCCTGAGTTTTATTTCAGTTGATGTAATCATTCGTGAAACATTTGTTTCAACAAGATTGCAGTGATGTAATCTAGAGAGTGGAAAACTGAATAATAGAGCATCATATATTTTCTAACTCTTCAGGACCGGCCCCACAACCAGGGTGGCGCTCTCGTCCCGGGGAAACCTGGTTCCAGCCAGCATCAGCCAGCACCAGGAGGCCCTACTCCTCCTCCTCAGCCGGGCCTGCTGGTCCACGGGGCCCAGGGCGATGATGAGGATGAGACTTGGCGTCAGCGCAGGAAGCAGTCCTCTACTGAGATCTCTGCTGCGGTGGAGCGAGCTCGTCGCCGCCGTGAGGAGGAAGAACGTAGGATGGAGGAGGAGAGACGCGCAGCCTGCGCAGAGAAGCTGAAGAGACTGGACGAGAAGCAGCAACAGCAGCAGGGCAGCAATTTGGGAGGTGGTGGTAGCAGCAGTAAAACTCCAAGCCTTGATGGAAACTCTACAGCTGCCACAGCAGGTAGCCCCAGTCCATCTATTTCAGCCTCCTCCCCCAACATCAGCCAGCCCCCGTCCCCCTGCGTGGACCCCGAGGAGCCTCCAGTGCTGGCTGTCCAGCCGGGACCCAGTCCTGGAGTCAGTGACCGACAGCGGGCCAGCAGCAACAGCAGCTATGACTCCAGTGCAGGTGAGTTTCTCTGGTACATGTGATCAGCGATGATTGGTCTGAATCATTTGGAACACTTTCATGTGATATAGTTTTCTGATGTATTTAAAGGGATCATTTGAAGTGGCTATTTTAGCCATTTAAACAAGGTCCACCTGGAAAAACTCTATCAGTTTTCACCACTGTACCTTGCTGTCAGACAGCCTTTTCTCATTGGAGGCTGCTGTTATATGAGCCAAATATTGCTCTGTGCAAACAAACCAGACTCCACTGGCAAAATCAGTCATTTTACCTTGCAGAACACAGGAGTTGCTGGTCTACCACTGCCTATGCAATTGGCAATAACATAAACAAAGTAACCGATCAAAGGCAGCAGTCGACCAGCCACTCCAGTGTGCTGGGAGGTAAAATGACTGATTTTGCCTATGGAGTTGGGTGCTTTTCAGGGAGAGATACTTGTCTTGTATAACAGTGGTTTCTTGTCGGAAAAGGCTGTCTGAAGGTAAAGTAAAGCAGTAAGGAAGAGATATGTGCTGGTGCCCCTGTCTGCTTCTTCAAACTGGGGGTATGTTGACTGCCATCAACTGTAGCTGATACACTGGCTACCCATAAATACCCCATACAACCCCATTTCAAATCATCTGAACTATTCCTTTAATGTGGAATAGTAGTTTATTTTGGCCCCTGATTCAACTGTGCAACCTACTGTCTTGTTTCAGATGTCCAACAGTGTCCACAGCCAGCTGTGTCACAGCCACAGCAGCCCACGCTAGACGTACCTCTGCCAGGAGAAATTAAGGAAGAACCTGTGGGCACTACTCACGTTCGTGCAGGAAGTGGAGGTGAAAGAGGAGTCGACCCCATTAAGATTGAGAATATCGGAGGGGGAGCAGGTCGTCAAGCTGGTGGTCCTCCTGGCCAGGGCTACTCAAAGTACCAGAAGTCTCTTCCACCTCGATTTCAGAGGCAGCAGCAGGTTAGAATGAGCATTTGTCTGTTGTCTTAAGTTTGCTTTTATTATTGTTGCAGACAGAAATAACTGCCACATTTTCCAAATAGAGCTACATACTTGGCTACCTTTAAAGATACGTCTGATATTTCTGTTCTGAAACATCCTGGGCTCTTTGTTTCTTTTTAGGAGCAGCTCCTGAAGCAGCAGCAGCAGTGGCAGCAGCAACAACAGCAGCAGCACAGCCAGGCATCACAAAGCCAGCTGTCCCCTCAGCCCCAGGCACCACAGGGTCCCTCACCAGGTTCAACACCCCAGCCGGGTCCCGGACCCAAGCAAGGCGGGCCGCTGTACCAACCCAGCAACATGGTTCGACCACCACCCCTGCCAATGAACTTTGACCCTCGCTGGATGATGATGCCCTACATGGACCCTCGCATGATGCAGGGTCGCCCCCCGCCAATGGACTACTATTCAGCTGGCATGCACCCGTCAGGTGAGTGGATGTGACATCATCAGTGAGAGAAATCACTGTTATCTATCATCTACTGCTTTATTACAGGATAACTCACTGCAGTTGCACGCAGGCTGTAACAACTGCCATGTGGTCACTGTTCATGGCAGCCATATTAACATGAAATAGTAAATACATGGTTAGCAGTTATACTTATTAAGGTCCCATTCCATTTTGTTCAGCAAAGCTTTTTTAGTGAGCCAACATGCACAACAGCAGCACCCTGACTCTGTTTGACCTGAATGGAATGGAACCTTAATTAGTGTCATCAGTAACACCTGTGTTTTCACTACTATTTCACTGTCATTTCACCAGTGTCAGTGCTATGTTAGCTTGCTGCTGTGAAAATATCCGTTGAGGTATTTCCTTTAAAAAATAATTCTTCACTACCACAGGGCTCATTGGGCGTGAGCGGTCTGATTCAGGGGGATCTGGTTCAGACCCCTTTGACAGGCAGCAGCAGCATCCAGGGCACCCTCACCGTGGGACCCCGCCCATGGATCCGAAGCTGGCCTGGGGGCCGGAGGTGTTCCCTGGTGGAGGGGAGGGCCGTGGGCTAGCGTCCCCCCTCAGGCAGAAGCAGGCACTGGAGGATGATGATGGAACCAAAGGACCCAGGTATGGACGCGCTAGTCAGTTTGGCTGAGATTTAAGTTTAAAATATATAAAGTGAAGTTAAAAAAAATTCAATGCAAAAGGATGGGCGATACCAGACTTTTTAAAATTTTAATACTTTGAATATTTTACCAATCCTGAATTTTTTGAAATGGTTATGTAGTTTTTCAAACACTGGCCATTAATAACAAATTTATTACAAAGCAAGTATGAGTACAATTAAGTAAAAATGTTTATGCTAATAGATGTAAAAAAAAAAAAAAAGTCTCTATCACAGAAATACTATAATGAAAATTATCTTATTGTTTCTGTACAACCTCCTTAGAGTTGGCACCAACGTTATACAAAAGTACAGAAAACATTTTCTACTTATATAATGTTATCAGTAGTTTTGTCAAGGAATTTAAACCAAATCTGTAGTGGTGAAAATGGATTTATCGATCCTCCAGAATCAATCCACCCTAAGGTAGAATTTATTTAAGAACTACTTAATTGGTTTGTTTTCAATTGTGCAGGTGTTAATGATCCTGTGTGCAGCTGTAATGGGTAGTATGCTCCAATTTTGTGTATAAACAAAATGCAGTAATTTAATGGATTTTATTTCATATATTTCCATCTTCTTTATCTTAGGAGTGACACTCCTCCACATCGCATGCGAGAGGGTGGATTGGGACCCATCCAGCAGCCAAGCTCCAACTCCGGGACGTCCAATCAGACTCCACCTCCAGTTGGCGCTCAAGTTGGGGGGCAGGGAGGCAGCCACCACCCTCACCACTACATGGGTGGGCGGGGCAATTACAGCAACTTCCCTGAGCAGGGTGCGAGGATGCTTCCCCACCAGCAGCAGCAGAGGGCGGGCGAGAGGGGAAACCAGCCACACAGCTTTGTTCACCAGGATGAAGGGCCTCCCCGAGGATCTCAGCAGGGCCAGATATGGGGAGCCCCGCACGCTCACTACGATCGCAATGGGCGAGCTGATCTGCCCCCTGAGAGCAACTCTCACCTTCACCACCACCACGGCCACCACCCTCAACAGCCTCACTTCCCTCTCCACCCCCATAAGCAGGAGAACAGCCGTGACAGGGGTGTTGAGGGTCCCAAGAAGACAGACTCTTCTCCCCCAATCCACCAACCTTCCCTCTCATCCTCCTGCTCCTCTTCCTCTTCTTCGTCTGCCCGGGACGACGGGAATGTCAAAGTTGCCCTGCATCATCCGCCATCCCAGAGAGAGGGCGAAACTGGCATCGGGCACAGTCTCGGTGAAAGAGGCAGCAGTGGTGGCGCCGGCAGTAGCAGCCATGTGAAGCAGGAGAAAACAGGCCCGGCATATGCCCCCCACTCCTCCGTCACCGCCAGCCCTCCACCTTCTCAACATGGAGGTCATAATCAGCCTCAGCAGCAGCAGCATCCCCATCCTAAATCAAACCAAAGAGGGGGACGGGAGCACAAGACAGAGACCCAGTGGGGCCCAAGGCCTGGCAGCAACACAGGTGGAGGCTCATCTCATGGTAGGAGGGCCAACAATGCAGGAGGTGGGAACAACCCCCGTGGTGGAGAGGACTCCTCAAACACTGCATCGGACCACAAACCCTCCAACCAGACGGGAGGTGGCAACGCCAACAAGAGGGCCGGCCCCATCAAGAAGCCGGTGCTGAAGGAGATGAAGAGAGATGGTATGGAAGCTGACGGAGGAGAAAAAACAAGTGGAGGCTTTGGGAAAGATAAAGAGCAAGATGGTGGCCAGCCCACCACCATGAAGCAGGAGGCCTCCTCCAGCTCCCAGAGCACATCAGCTCCATCTAAAGATGAGTCAGCACAGACAGCCAAACCCAGGAACGGAGGAAAAGAGCGGTCAGGAGGAGGTGGAGGAGGGTCAGGCCGAGGGCCCAAAGACGCAGACACCACCTCTTCAGGGTTTTCAGGGTCCTCCTCCAGGAGGGACAGGGACCGCTCCTTCGAAAGAGGAGGCAGTGCCCCCCACCACCATGGAGTCCCTGCCAAAGGCGGCAGAGCTAGTCGAGGACGAGGTGGAGAGTTCTTTGGCCGTGGTCGTGGTTACCGCGGCACCTACACGGCCACTGCTGGGCCTGGTGGTGCCAGTCGAGGCAGAATGGGCGGCAGGAGTGGCAGAGACTACCGCTCATCTGTTGCTAGCGGCCACCACCATGAGTCCAAAGGCGAAGGCGGCGGTGGCAGGCATGGTCAGGATCGGTCCCAGCATAACCCGGCCCGGGCCAGGAACCGCAGTGAGACCCGCAGCGAGGGCTCGGAGTATGAGGAGATCCCCAAGAGGAGGAGGGAGAGGGGTTCAGAGACTGGCAGTGAGAGCGGTGCGAGTGATCTCGGCCACTCAGACAAGGACGACAACCAGAAACCAAACGCCAAGAACGGCTCTGATCATGCCAACACCACTGGCACCATGTCATCTGCACCACCCAGAGGCTCCCAGGCCAGAGTCTTCACCCCCAGGGGTGTGCCCTCCAGGAGGGGCAGGGGTGGAGGCAGTGGAGGAGGAAACATCTACAGGGGTAGCGGCAATGTTGGAGGAACACCTGGAGGTCACCGGGTCGGACCCAGCTCTGCCTCTCATGGTGGGTCCTCCAAGTCCTCCGCCTCCGGCCGGAAGCAGCAGGGCCAGCCTCAAACCTCCGGGCCCAAAGACGGGGGCAGGGGAGGGAATGGAGGAGAGAAAAAAGACAAGATGGCCGATGCAAGTCAAGCTCAGAGTCAGGGGTCCAATCCCCCTCCACCGTCTCTGCCTGCCACAGCTCCTGCTCCTCTAAGCTCCACTGAAAATGGAGGAGTTGTGACTCAGCAAGCTTCAACCAACCCGACTTCAAACTCTGGAGGGCCGAACACACTCCCTCTTCCTGCTAACCGTGGCTTCCCTCCCAGTGGGTTTGAGCGACCGCCAAGACGTCGTCGTCACGGCCGCTCCCAGCATCAGCAGGACAAGCCACCCCGCTTCCGGAGGCTGAAGGAGCGAGAGAACGCCGCACGTATCAATGGAGGAGTGGGAGTGATCGGAGGAGGACGGCCCTCCTCTCCCTCCCTGAATTCAGTTCAGGACAGTAATGGAGCCC
The DNA here is from genome assembly GCA_027495735.1 of Lutjanus campechanus. Lineage (NCBI taxonomy): Eukaryota > Metazoa > Chordata > Actinopteri > Lutjaniformes > Lutjanidae > Lutjanus > Lutjanus campechanus. The sequence goes on from JAJHUR010138695.1 coordinate 34,542, forward strand.
CTGTCTCTGCCCCCATGACGGCCAACGCCCAGAATGCTAACCACAACACCACAGTAACAACCAACAACAACAACAACAGCAGTGGCCATCTTAGCAACGCAAACAGCCATCACCATCACCACTACAACCAGAGCAACGCTGGGCCCACCCACCCGCAGCACCACCACAGCCATGGAGCAAAATCCCCTGACTTCACCAACCAGAACTCAGACCAGGCCAATGAGGAGTGGGAGACCGCCTCTGAGAGCAGCGACTTCACAGAGTTCAGAGACAGGGAAGGAGGTGGAGGAGGAGGAGGAGGGAAGTCATACTCTTCTCACCATCCCCACCACATGGGAAGGGGAGGAGGTGGCGGCGGAGGTGGAGGCGTGGTTGAGCGTGAGATGACAGGAAAAGAGCCCTCGGCGAATAAAAGAAGCTTCTCAAGCCAGCGTCCTGGCATGGAGCGACAGAACCGCAGGGTCAACGCCGGAGGAGCCGGAGGTGGAGGGGGAGGAAGAGGCCCGCGAGGCCCGCCCGGTGGCGGCGGCGGCTCCGGCGGGCCTGGCAACGGAGGTGGCAACCGTGGGGAGAAGCGCGGCAACTGGCCCTCCCCGAAAAATAGGAAGTGATGGAATATTTCCAAACATTTCAGATGAACCCCACCCACGTTAAAACCACCACCCTCTTCCATCTTAATCCCTTTTGATAATTATTTCATGGTTTATCTGTTGCATCCCTCAACATATTAGTGTATTGTACAGTATATGGAGATGGTATTCACACTCACCACCATGGTCACCTCTTTCCCTTTCCATCAATCTTACTATCTACCGTCCGTTATTGTAAATTTCTCCGTTTGTTCCGTCTTGCTCTCCGTTCAGTTGTGCCCCCTCCCTCCCCCTCCTCACCCCTTTTAACCTCCCCTGAAGAATCTCACCCCCAGTTGGATTTGACAAGCATGTGGTTCTGCAAGCGGAGGTGCACGTGGTTTTGACAGAAGACACTCACACAGAGCTCCACACACACTCGCATATACAAGCACAAATATGACATCTTTACAAAAACACACGATGGAACACATGCAGTCGTGAAAATGTGGGATTTAAATTGGCAAATTAATGTCTGGATCGGGCTAATTTTTATATTTATGTACCTGTGTATATTTCTACCACACTTTGGCCTTGGGTGGTATTCAGTAGTGCAGTTCTGCATTACTTCCCTCACAACGGGAGAGAGTGCAGCTTCATCTTTTAACGAGAACAATGTAACATAAGATGTTTTGTTTCTCTTTGTGTCGTCTTTCTTTTTTTTCTTTTGGTCGTCATGTCAGTTTAAGTTTCAGCCTGTTAGCGGTGTGTGTCTTTTCTTCTAAAAAGCAGGTCATTAAAATACCTTTTTACTAAATTCCCACAATTCCTCCTTCCGCTGACTTTTTGGTCTCCTGCAAAGTATGTCTCTGATTACTGTGATAAGACCTATTGAAGTACTACTGCGCTCACCTACACTTGCATTGATTTGTCTTTAAAGGGATAGTTATGATTATTTTCAGTGGGGTTGTATGAGGTATTTATCTTTAGGCAGAGTATTTCCTGCAGTAGATTGAGGGCTGACATGCCTCCAGTTTGGAGAATCAGAGAGGGGCGCCAGCATGGAAGCTAAACAGTGCACTGCTGTGGATGGGGTCAGCAGCAAAAGGTGTTTAAGAGAGCTGTTGTATAACCTAAGCATCGCTCTCTCTCCAAACCACCCAAACCCCATAGGGCAAAATCAGCAATTTTACCTTGCAGAACAGAAGAGTTGCTGGTCTACCTTTATTGTCTGAGTTTTTTCTGTTATTGTGTGACTTTGGTGTTTTAAAAGTATAATTTGGATTCACCAAAGTCACACAGTAACCCAAACAAACTAGGCAGTGGTAGATCAGAAATGTTCTGCAGGATAAAACTAACTATTTTGCCTATGGAGTCTGGTTGCTTTGTCAAAAAAGGCTGTCTGACATCAAGGTGAAGTGTTGAAATTATTCTAAATATAGCTGGTATTGAATGCAGACCCTGTCCACAACAGTACATAACTGAGCTTCCTTGCTGGTAATCTACTCTGCTTTTCCAAACTGTGGTCGCGTTGACTGACATCTACTGCAGGTAATACACTGACTATAGATAAGTACCTCATACAACCCCACTTGAAATAATCCGAACTATCCATTTGATATCAATGTTTTTGCTGCTTGTTCAGATAGACGGTGTGGTTTAATTTTACCCTCTATATTCTTGACCTGCTCTGAAATTTTCATTAGCTATTGTTTGGTCCTTTTTAGGAAATAAGGGCTTCATCAGCCTCATTATAGCATCGTCCTTACCTGCAGAATTCTGCACACAAAATCAGTTATCCCGAGGACAGTAGTTTTACTCTCTCTCTTGTTTACCCTATGAAGACTGTATTGATAGCTTGATGGCTTTATTTTAACGACCATTATTTCCTCAGCGGCTTCCATTTTTATTATGGGATGAAAACGTAGGTCATGATGGATTAAAAGAAGTTGTTTGACTTTGATAAAATTGTTTATGCTTCAATAGGTAATTGAATATGTTCTAATAAGCACTCCTTGTAGTATAACAAAAATCCATGGTTGCTGTTTTTCTTTTTTCTCTCTTCCTCTTCTTTGTGTTTTTTTTTTTTTTGCGCAAGTTACATGTGATGCAACAGGACAGGTACTCTGTCTGGGCCCAGAGTACAGAGCTAGGCTGAGTATCATACTATTACACCTCCCCACCCTCCCTCCTCTCCCTCTCTGTGCTCTTGTGGAGACTCCTCACACCAAGAAGGACTTACTGCAACCAAGAGCTCCTTGTCTGAGGAAGTATTTTTCAAAGTGTGTGTTCTCGGTCGGGATGGCTGTTTTCAGTACACGGTGGCAACCAGTAGCCCATGCTAATTGAATTCAGGACAATGCTGAAAAGGGTGACCAAAAGTGTCACGCCGAGTCTTCTACAGTTCACACGGTTTCCAAGATTTCACGAATAATGCCGACCTTGAGCGTTGAGGAAATATTGGATTGATGTAGGATTTACACTTGTAAACATAGTTTGTATCATACATTTAAAAAAAAGACATAAAAATGGCACACAGCTTGAAAAATGACCAGAGACAACGACAACGACAACATCCAGTGTGAACTAATTTGTACATCTGCATCAATTCTGTCACTGCTGTAAGTTGGGGTTTTGTTTGTTTACTGACAACAGTTTTGAAGATCGTCTCTGGGATGTCGTGAGTAGGGCATTTGATGATTTTGTGTACGTGCGTGTGTGCGTGCTTGTGTGTATGTGTGTAGCAGCATGTGTGCGTTTTCTGGTGTCTGGTGTAATAACTCGGGGAAGGGGTGGGGACCAGAGGGTTTAACATTTAATGGCAAGCACTTTCTGCCTTGTTTGCCCACACTTGATTTAACCAATATTATTAAGACAATTCTACTGTTTTTTTTTTTCTTAAATACATCCACATATATACATTCAGCTGTGTGTATATGTTCATCATCCAAATGAAGAACATGCAGTGGAGAACTTCACCAGTTTTTTTTTTCTTGTGTAATTTAAGCATACATTCTTCTGCAGGCAAGTGAAGTTGGGACATATTTTATTTTTCACTGACTTCTAAGCATGAACACACACCCATGGGTGCAGCTTGCCTTGCCTGTTACTGGTTTATACATTGATAGCTGTACACTTAACACTGGCTCAAAGAGTCCTTCATCCCTCCTTAACTCCTAATGTTGATGTGCGCATTATTTTATGTACCCATGTTAAAAAGAAAACAAAAAGTAGTGTATTCCAGAAAAATTACTCAAAGATTGTACTATGTTTCCAGCATTACCAAGGTACCTGGAGTGGTTCAAACTGTTTTTAGCATTTATGGTTTTATTATTAATGAAACCGTAATATACACACATGTATGTATATTGGTATGTATCTAAGTTTTGTCTACCCCAACTTACATTCCCACAAACAAAATGTTGCCATTTTTAGTTCAAGGGAGCAATGTACAAGCAGAGAAGTGTCTTATTATAATAAAGTTATACAGAGAAGGCAAAGTTAAATAAACTACTTTTGATTTAATGGAAAACCCAATTGCTTGTCTCATTCTTCTCAGGCGAACGAAGATGTTGGAAGAGTTTGAAAAACTTGAGCAAGATGAAAGACCTGTTTCACTGCACGTGTTTTCACATGAAAAGCAGAGAAACAACTAACCAGCGATGGCACACAGGTGCACCACAGCTGGAATCAGTGTTATTAGTTACACCTGTGTTTGACAAAATATTCTCCACCTTTGTCCCAGCTTTCATTTTTCAAATAAGTACAATTCTGTAGATATTATTTTAGTTATGTAGGGGATAATTTACAGTGATCAGGTCATTATTGTGAAATAAATCCTGAAAGGGTGATGCAGAGTGTTTGAATCATCCTGAGGTTTATTTTCCAATAATGACCTGCTCACTGTACATTATCCCTCCTATTACATGGTTGCGTACAAATAACAATTCAGCACAAAATATTAATGTTAAAATGATTTTGTGAATTTAAAAATGATTTTATTGCTCCTCCAGACTCTATGATGAACTGTGTCCATAGCAACAGTGTTCGATACAATTTTTACAGATCTTTTTGGATTGGATTATGAAGTTAACGTAAAATGTATAAAGTTGCATCAAAGAAATATGAGAAATGTGTATATTTACTGTAACAAATCATAAAGCAACCATGATATGTCATCAGAAATCAAGAAAAACTGTTAAGTTAAAACATTTGTTTCTCTGTCAGCAATACTAATGGCTGGAATAACTTTTTGTTTGCCAGATTCATGTTAATTAGAGTTCAAATTGCTGCTCCTGCGGCGTTCCTGCGGTCAGTCTGAGCTTCCTTGAGTCTGGGGAGGCGAATGTCAATTCAAAGGCTCAAGCTCACCTGCACACCAAAATTAGTGAAATTCTGTCCATTGGTTTTTCAGATGCACATTTGTGGCATTTCTTTTGCCCTCTGTGGGCGGGGCTAAAATGCTTTATGATGATTGGACAAATTCATGAGTTATAGCCAATTTCCTGCAAAGCCTCGCCCCTTGCAAAGATATTTTGATTATGGCGGCCATGTTCTTTTGATCTATCTTGCTCAGTTATGACACAAGTGTGTACCTCAGTCTCCCAGTATTGCATACCCAGTTTAATGTTGACAAAATAAAAAAAGTAGATGTCACTTTACTGTTTTTCAGTTTATGATAATCAGCAAAAAATACATCATGGCGAACCCTTATGGTCCAAACAAGCACATTGAGCTGGACTTAAATTGAGTTAAATTTCAATTCAATCATTCATACAGTTCGAGGGGCCTGCCCTTTCCAAAATTGCTTTGCATTATAGCACCACCATGAGGCTGATAGGGCTCACATTTCTTCAGAAGCACATGCATATTATTTCCAGTTACTGGGCCTAAATTCATGTTGCTAGCTCATTCTAGTTGACAGGAATTTGAGGTTTTGCGGCACAATAATAATAAACTGTCCAGAGACCTAAACAGTAACCGCTAACACAAAGTGCAGCTGATCAGAATTTATCGGAACACACCCGGCTAATGCGTTTCAAAGTGGTGTGTGGATGCACGTCTCCTCTCATTTAAAAAAAGAAAAAGAAAAGAATCATCACTACTTCTGGAAGTTGTCTCCTTTAATATGGTTAATATAGTTTAAAGGGACATGAATGTGGTTCCAAGCTCGGATATACAGTGAAGATTCAGGCTAAAAACATGGTATAAATATTTAAATAAAATATAAATAGTATAAATATTTTTTCAGCCAGCTTGGCATGTTGGGGCTTTAGAAGGCCTGGATCACACCAGATGAGCAGCATGGAGGCATTTTATGTTTTTATTCCATGTTTGAAAACTGGTCACCATTCACTTACAATGTTTGGGAGAGTCTGCAAAAACTAAACCCAAACTTCAATCAGCATGAGCCATGGCCCACTGTAGTGTTCACATACATATTACCTTAAAAATGTGTTTTAGAAAAGAATTATCTTTTACATGTATTTACATTTACGATGTCCCACCATTACTGGTTTTATTCATCTTTGTCAGCCATGGCTACCTTTTAGTATCCATCCCACACAAAAAAAAGCATGATTATTAGATATTTTACATACAGGTAACAGGTACATACAGGTTCAGTAGCAACATATTCTGCCATCCAAACAAAGTATTTTTCACATCCAGCCCTCTAAACATCAATGCCTAAATAAATACATAAATGGGCCAAAATAAAATACCTGTAACAATGGAAAGACCTTTGATAGTTCAGGCAGGTTATTTTCCAGTTTATCAGACATCACAAATATTCATAGACAGATATTTATGGGATACACATGTATGTCTGACAGATTTTGATAATTGGAGGGATCATTTTGCATGTGTCGGCGCAAAGAATGAAATAATGTTTAAAAGTTGTGAAGAGTTTGACAGTTTCTCTGAGAATCAACTCATCAGTTTTGATCAACAAGTCATGTGCAATTGTACAAGTTGTAGTTACTCTTTTGCACACATGATCCGAAATATGTGCAATTTGTTTGAATGGATGAGAAAGTCAAATCTGTTGTGAAAAACAAACTAAATGCTCAGAGATTTTTTTTAAACTTTATTTAATCAGGTGGATCCCACTGAGATATAATCTCATTTTCAAGAGATACCTGAATGAACATAAAATAAAAACATAAAACATTCCTGAGCAGACAATCTAAAGGAAAACTGTAATTAATTTTATGACTGAATATATTGCTTTGACTTAAAATCTTATTCACGAGCTGAGCCAAGGTGATTGAGGTTAACAACGTGTAATACTCAAAATAAACAATAGGTGGCAGCAGCGTCCCGTCGGCGCTGTACGCTGTCTGCGTCTGACGGGAGGAAGAGGAAGAACGTAACCTAGAGGGTGAACTGGGAGGTGGTGTCCATCTTATTTACACCGGTGAGCTTGCTAAATTTTTGATCTGTCGGATTTTTCAGGAGTTTAAAAGTTGAAAGTCGGGTAAGTTGGCGGAATAGCTCATGTTACTGTATTGAGACGTATAAACACGGAGGCAGGAGTAGCTCCAGAAAGAGCTCATCTTTGTCATGAGGCCTGTTTGTGCCGATGCGCCATATTGAATTTCATTTTGGGTCCTAGCCGCTAGCGGGGGTTAGCTTAGCGAGCTAACATCACATCAACCGTCAGTCGTTGTGTATGACTTCACAATACATTTAAGGCTTAGTTTGTTATTAATAACATATGTTTTTGAATGGTTTAAGACTAAAATAACTGCACTGCGACTGCAGGTTCGTGAAACTTAGCAATGTTGAGAAGAAGATAAGGCTAGCTAGCTAACTTAATTAGCCTAGCCAATCAGGTTTGGGCAGTCTCTAAGTTATTGCTTTATGCTGTCCTCTTTAATGGCAGGCTCTTAAAATGTCACAAATGTGGGCAAAATCTAACATTGAGAAATTTAAAATTAGTCGGATCTATGAATTTGACACTAGCAGTTATTATGATAGTATTATATTAGATAATGTGCATGCAGCATTGATGTAGTTGATTAATATAAAGATCATAACAGAGTATTTTCATCTTTATATATATTTTTTTCAAGGTGTCCAGAGATGAGCAGTTCAGAGGAAGTGTCATGGATCTCCTGGTTCTGTGGACTGAGGGGGAATGAATTTTTCTGTGAGGTGAGTTGTTTTATTGTCTGCCTGAGCTGTTTGTGTGTGTTATTTGTGATCATCCATGTAGTGACATATGAAGATAAAGTTAACATGAAAGCTTGACTTGGTAAGCAGAACATTACAGGTTTGTAACTGTACTGAGTCGAGCACAGCCTATTGCACTCTATATACATGTATTATGTTTCTTTCGCTTCACACACTGGGACATAGCAGATCTTAGGAGTATATATATAGCCTACTATATATATTATGTCCTGCATGATCATCTCCCAGAGTTAAGATATTTCTGTCCAGGCTCGTTCATTAAGATTGTTACTAGGGAAATTTAAACGAATTTACTTGGTGGCAGTAAATCTTCTTAGTGATATACAAGCTGGGAAAAATTGTGTCAAGCAACCAAAAAACTTGATTTGCTCTGACTGAGAAAGGATCTATCAATTAAAATTAAAACAAACTGTGTTAAGCAGTCATGCTGAATGAATTAACCTGTATTGACTTAAATGCTATCAAACAGGTCTATCAAACAACCACCAGACTGACCCTAACAACTATAGCTGTGTATAATTTATGCTCCTTTTGTCAAGGCTAGCTTGGTATAGCCAAGTTAGCCCTAGTTTTGACGAGTTAGCACCAGCTAATGCCTCCATTGTAATGTAAGACAGCAGAATACTCACTTTTATTTCTGTGCCGTGTCAGGGCTTCAGATAATTGTCCTGACAGTGGATTTCAGTCCGTACAAGCATACCCAGTTATCAAAGCAACCGCATGTCAAGCTGTGATTAGCCCACTGTGTTACATGTAAAATCCACCTCCTGTTGTTGCTGTACAGAGCAGACACTTTATCTAGTGCCCGACTAAGTACTGATAAAATGCTTAGACGGTGGGGGCGGTGGACGAGTAATGTAGCGCTGTGTAACACCAGTAACACCTACAACTGCGGCTTGCTTGACATAGTTTTTCAGTGCTTATGAGATGCTAAGAAGATTTCTTAGCATCTAGTAGGTCTGAATTTTCAACATACTTTCTTTCAAAATTCGTTCAGAAAAAAAATCAAGGTTTTCTTAAAACAATGCTGTACATTAAAAGAGTTATTGATTGCTGTAATCATTGCTCCTGTCCATTCTGGCCCTGAAGAGATTTGTGTATTATTATATAGTATCTCTTCAATTTGAGTCAGTGGATTTTAAACCTCATGTCTTATGTTGGTGTCACAACCTACAGTATCTGTCATCACCCATGCTACGGTATTAGTGAATAATCAGTTTTCTCATCCATTTTCTCCAACTAAAGGTGGATGAGGACTACATCCAGGACAAGTTTAACCTGACAGGACTCAATGAGCAGGTTCCCCACTACCGCCAGGCCCTAGACATGATCTTGGATCTTGAACCAGGTATGTTATGTTCACGCCTTCACGCTTTTAGATTTAGTTGAGCACTTGTTAAATGTTGTGTAAAAAATTATATTGATACATGTCAATAATGTGCAAAATGCGTTGAGTGTGTTGAAACTTGGGGTAATTGTCTAGAGAAGAGAGAAAATACACCAGCAGAAGAAGCTTTTAACAGGCCTAGAAACTGAATGGTGAAACAATGTTTATCTGCATCTTCATTTACCAGCTAACGTGTAACAGAGATCAGAGTAAAGGAGTTTCAGATGTTTCATTCAGGAATCAGCAGACTTTCATTAGTGATCCTGACAGTAAAGTGTGCTGCTCCTTTAATCTCTCAATGTTGAGCACTGTTACACGTGTCAATTTAAAAAAAAAAAATGTGAGCAAACATTTGATCTAAGCTTTTTTTTTGTTTGTTTGTTTTAAGATTGTTTAGCCTGCTCAGCTGCAGCACAGTTTTTTTCCCCCCTCCAAGTCATTGTACATCTTCACGGGATCTTTGAAACCACGTGATTTATTTCAGTTGCGTTCCAGTCTCCCTCAGATCTTCTGTTGTCTTTGTTTTAATGCCCTCTCAAGAATTTGAGAATGTTTAGAAAACCATTACGTGTCCCTGTTGTTCTTCTTCTTCTTAAGTAAAAATACATCTAACAAGAGCACTCTCTCTGTATCTTTAGTATTCCCCTTCCTTTTGAATATTTTTCTCAGCACAGTTTTGCATCTCTGTTAACTGTCTGTAAACCAAAAAGAACCACGGACGCCCAACAATGTTCTCTGTTCCCTTTTCTTTAGACGAGGAGCTGGAGGACAATCCCAACCAGAGTGACCTGATCGAGCAGGCAGCCGAGATGCTGTACGGCCTCATCCACGCACGCTACATCCTCACTAACCGAGGCATCGCACAGATGGTAGGCGCCAGCTGCATCAGTAAAATGCACAACCCCTGTCTGCATTAGGGAAGATGTTTTTCCGTCACTTTTTTTCTTGACAGGGTGGAACATTATTTACCATTTAGCATGTTGCTGACTTCAGCAAAGGGATGAACTGGTGCTGTATGTTTCTGAGATGAACAGGGAAATGAATAAACCTGGGTTGGACTTATTTATAATAGTTGTATATTAAAGCAATTGACTGACAGTTACAGCAGCTCAGTACCTGTGGAGCTAAACTTATACTTGATCCTATGTCATAAATCACCTGCTAATTGCATCATCCAAACATGAGATGGATATGTTGTATGTGTTCAGACAATATTGTACATTATACACATTCCCAACAATAATTTTCACAATTCCATTGTTTTTTGATGTAGAATAGGGATGTTTGTGGTTCATCATTATCATGAGAAAATGTGCATTTTGTATCTTGTTAATCATTAGTCACTTGTTAGCATTTTCAACCACTGCAACCCTAATGAAGAGCGACGATGGTTTGTCTTGTCTAATTACTGAAAAAGCATCAACTGCATTTAGATGTGCAACCACTGCATTTTAGGGCTGTGGCACTTAGGTTCAGATTCAATATTTTCATGATACTTGGGTGCTGATTTGATATGTATTGCAATTTAATATTAAGATTTATTTATTTTTTAAACACTAGACCATGAAAAAAGTTGAATCATATACTTCTAGAGACTGTATATTGTGACTAATCCCATTCTCACAAAAAAGCAGTAAATTAATTACTTTAAGTAAACCAGCTGTTCCTGCTCATCAAGTAATGAACAATAAATAAAGTTAAAAAAATTCTAAATATACTGTATATATACACATAATGTACACAATGTCTTCACTGGGGAGGGCTTGTATTTTTATACCCAAATGGGAAGATTGAGTTTTGAACTTTGTGCTGAAGCCAGAGTAGCAGATTGAGTTATAAAAGTGAAACCAGCAGCTTTTAATTTATTTCCATAGAGCAGAGGAAGAATATGCCTCCAGCTATGAGCACAAGTCTTTTATGTTTAGCATGTGAAGTAAAATGGATCAATTGTTTAGATATTACATCAAGCATAATGCTAATTTCCCTTTGACCATCAAAGGCAATTCCCATTATGTATTAGCATCAAGCTAACGGACTATGCATTAGTTATTTATATATATTTATATATATATATAATCAATTCAGCAATCCAAAAATAGATTCAGGAATCATAAAATTAAGCATGACGGTGCTTAAGAGAATCTACTTATTTTTTTCTCCCACCCCCTACCGCATTTATATTATTTATTGTGATGGAGTGGAGATGAGATTACTCTGTCTTTAATTTGCTCAATGTTGTCTTTACCACTGAGATTCTCCACCGGCATCAAAGAAAAGACAACACAAGCTTTCAATCTTTTCTCAAACTTGCTGTCATCAACTTGACAAGTGAGCAAACGGGGAGGGACAAGATAGATGTTCTGTGCACCCGTGTCACGTTCATGCACCTGGTTTTTAGCAGTTTTTGAGACTAATTTATTTCCACAGTGGAGCTGACGTTCTCGCTCTTGATCAGTCCTCTCTGCCTCTTTTCCGGTGCTGCTGATGCAATGTCTCTGTCCTTTCACTTTAAAAAAACCTCGAAGCATTCAAATACTGATTTGTACGTTGATTACCATGGCATCTGTTGCATCTTTGAAGCATTCTGTTCAGCCCGAGTAATCACACACTGTAATCTCACAATCATCAAAATTTCCTAATTTGCTGAATAGTTGAAGGGATGCAAAATGTCTTGAGATGCAGCCTTTGTAAACCCTTTGTAAAAGAGCTGTAAAATAAGAATTGTTTGTCACAGAAAATTATTTTTTATTGATTATTTATATTCTGATTTATAACTTGCAGTTGGAGAAGTATCAGCAGGGAGATTTTGGCTATTGCCCCCGCGTCTATTGTGAGAATCAGCCTATGCTTCCTATTGGTAAGTAAAAAAGAATCATTAAAAAAATTTTAATTCTTAAAAATGCGTCCATATTTTAAACAGGTGTCACTTATGTTTAGCTCCAGATGGTTGACAACTATTGAAATGTTGTGGTTTATTTGATAGTAATGAATTAAGCGACAGTCTGTCCGTGGCTTTGCATATGTGAACTGATTTTTTGTTTTCAGAGCGTCTGTGAATCTCTTTTAAATCACAATATGTGTCCCCTTTTTAGCAATTTATTCACAGTGTCTTGTTTTCATCTAGTCGGTAATCATTTTTTCCATTTAATTGCAGTAGGTTTTCTTTATAATGATTTTTAGAGTCGCCAAATCTGGCTGTCTGGCTTTTATAAACCTCATAGTCATCTCCATTTGTTTATATTCAAATCTAAATTTGGATTTGATGATAAGATCAGTGTTGAGTGAAAATACCAGGAGGGGAGTAGGAAGTATTTGTACTGTAGCAGCAGTGTTCCAGTGTATGTCAGTGCTGTCTCAATCCTGCATGCAGTATATTTTAGTTGTGTTCATATCTAAGCCAGCTTGTTCCTTCCTCGTCCTCCACAGGTCTGTCAGACATCCCAGGAGAGGCCATGGTGAAGCTGTACTGTCCCAAATGTATGGACGTCTACACACCCAAGTCATCCAGGCACCACCACACAGATGGAGCTTACTTTGGCACTGGCTTCCCCCACATGCTCTTCATGGTTCACCCTGAATACAGGCCCAAGAGGCCCGCCAACCAGTTTGTCCCAAGGTCAGTGTTGCAGGTTGAAGTGTGAGGTGTGCTCCTGTAGACGAGTACTGTACCTCAACAATCATTTATCAGCTCTGGCTGCTGTAATAAGGGTGGAGAAGGGAATAATAGAATGTGTATTATTTGTAGGTAATCACACCATCAGGTGTGATGTGGATGATCCAGATTCTTTTTTTCTTTTTGCACACATTCTGATTGTGGATGTCAATGGTTAATTTTGGACTGGTTACACATAACCACTCGATCCACTAACGGCTTCGCTAGCGAGCAGTCTGGGGTGAAGAATGAAGCTCAGTGTGGGATCGTTCCCTCCAGATAGGCAACAAAGTCTAGTTTAAATATTGTGACACTACTCTTCAGTCTGTGTGTAGTTGCACTAACACTATTCTGTACCACCTTAAGAACAAACATCCAACTACCATGTCTGAAGATGGCTCGCAGCTAAGATCACGTCGCTGCTAGCTGCGGGGAGAATGTCTGTTGTGTGCCAGCGTTATGCCATCAATGGACTTTTATAAATATTGCCTGTACCAAATGTTTGAGTTTCATAACACCACTTTTCCAATCTCTGTACATACTAGAATACACTTCAGAAAGTTTTTAAACTCCAAGATATGATTACATTGCATGGTTTTGAATCCATCTGTAATTATCTGGAGACAAAAACGTTGGTCCATCATTGATAAATCTAATACTATTGACCTTTACGGCATTTATCTGTTCTTATTTTGTACTGCCGTCCGTCTGTCCTGTCTGCCAGGACAGAGATTTTTAAACTAGGACTCTGACTTCCTTAATAAAGGTTAAATAAAATAAAAAATCCCACTCAGTGTGGTAGAGGGCGAGGGATTCAGAGAGCTAGCCTGAGTACGTTATGCCATCGAGAGCTCTTCTGATTACACACATTGAAAAACACTTTGAGGAGAAGAAGGATGACCTAAAAGTCAAGCTAGGCAGGGCACACAAACCTACCTCTGACCACTGAATGCTGTGTGGCTCTCACAAATGAAAGCTACAGCACAACTACCTGCCACGACATCAGTGCTGACTGGGAGGTGCAGTCCAGTGTGCACCTCCATCAGAACCTCTTCATCCCCTGTAGGTTGTCTGACGTCAGAAAGCCTTGTAGAGAAGTTGTGCGCTAGTGCAGTGCAGACATGGGGACGAGAGGTGCCTCTTAGGAGTAAAACAGATCACAAAAGTCATGGTTCAGGTCAAATCGCAGCATTGAGTCATGGGTTGGATAATTTCTGATCAGCATTTCTGTGATGACAAGCATGCATAGTTTTCTCCCGTTACACCACTGAAGGTGAAGGCGACAGTCAACCCTAATCTGTTATCAGAACAGTTGTAGATTATATTTACTGTTTCGCCTGCAGAGAATTTGCTTATCATGATGCCCACAAATTGATTTGAGCAAATCAAGTTGATTTAAAACCATCTCAGTTAGCATGGGTTATGTGTTTTTCTTAACTTCCCAATCTAGTCTTTGATTTGGGTTGGTAGGACAAACATATTCAAACTTAAATGTACATTTAAAGGACACTCGTCAGTTTTGTTTTGTTTTCATACATCCACGTCCTCCTTCTGCATCCTCTTTGATTCAGTCATGACGTCTGTTTGCGGAACTGATGGTCAGGGTGGTGTGATGTGGAACAGTGAGAGTCACCGCTCTCTCCCTAAAAGCAAACACATCACCGATCACAGTTTAAACAGCCTCATTAACTTAATTGCATGTTTGTTCTGCATTTTATTTGAGGTTCATATTTGTAGTGTTTGTGCTACTTGGGACTTTTCATCATATTTGTTAAACAAACCTAAACATTGACCAGAAGAAATGCTCACGTATGTTTGTCACTCTCTCGTTCCTCCAGGCTGTACGGCTTCAAGATCCACCCCATGGCCTACCAGCTGCAGCTGCAAGCAGCCTCCAGCTTCAAGAGCCCCGTCAAGGCCATCCGCTAGAGCGTCCCGGACGGAGGTGGAGGTGGAGAAGGAATAAGAAGATTCGTAGAGAAGACAGGAAAGAATTATCATCAGAAGGGGAGGGGTCACCTGCATTTTACAGAGCTTTTCAGATGCCCCCTCCCCACCCTGAAGACTGTATTATTTTGGTTTAGATTAGGGCAAATGAAAAAGATTTTTGAGTGTGAGCGAGACATAAAAAAACGCACAGCCATGATCTTAATCACAAACACACACACAAACGCACACACATGCACTCATACATAGAAAAATGAATAAATAAATACATCCACACACTTTGGGATTCCATGCACGTACCTTACCAAACTAACCAGTGCCAAAAACAGGAGGTGAAGTAAGAGGAAGCTGGATAAAACAGCAGCTCCGCGCTGCTTCTGCTGTTCGCTCACATCACGAGAACACTGATGAGAAAATATTATAATCTGCGGTCGTAGGAAGGGTTTTATGTCCAGGGGATGTTGGATGGTGCAATAGCTGAGTCATTTTTCACCTCTGGCTCTGTGTTTGTTCTGTATTTGGCACGGTTTGGTAAAGGGTGGTGGTAAACCCTCCCCTCCCCCCTCCAGTGCATGTACACTCAGGCTGGCATTCGCAGAGACAGTTTGGACGGTGGCAACGGGTGTTTTTATTTCTGTCATTTGTTCTTTTTGTTTCACTCTTCTGCTGTTTTGTGGTGTTGGTGCACAAAACATTCTGTTGAATTTGCCTTAAGATTCAGAGAAAACACCCACAATGTTTTATTTTTCAAGAGGCACAAGATAAATTAGTTAATTTTGTTTTGTTTTTTTTCTTCTGCTGTTAGAAGAGGTAGAGTAGAAGTAGATTAAAAACTAACATGGATTCTGAATCGTTCAGACAATTGTAATCAGCCTGTGTCATTTCTCCAGCTGTCTGTGCGCGTGTCAAACAACTGTTTGTATTGGTACCTAAGTGAAAATAGAACCTGTGCTACATTTTTGCGAGACGTGTGCCCCCCTGCTGGTTTGTATTGTCACCGCCCTTCCCTCGTAGCTTCATCTCCCTGACAGAAATAGTTTGACATTTTGAGAAATATGTTTATTTGCTTAATGGCCAAGAGTAGATGAGATTGATACCACTTTAATATAACCAGTATTCTGGTTAAGGTCAGGTTTTTTGAAGTATTTTGGTCATGTTGTGCATCTTGTAAGCTACACTACCTGGAGTGAGGACCTTATCCAGAGTGACTGAGATGGTGAGAAACAACAGGGAGCAGGCAGCCAATCAGAAACCTGGATACTGTTATGAACACATGTACAGGAACATGAATAATCACACTTTGAATGTTCCTTGTAAACATCATGTCCCAAATACGATCAAAAACAAGATTAAGACTTAAAACCAGGATACTTGTTTGCATGTAAACAAAGTTTGTGAGCTACAGAAAGCAGTTGTTTGCTTTAGCATAAAGATCAGAAACAGGACAACAGCCTCCCGGTCTCTGTCTGAACGTAGCAAAATCTTCCTATCAGCACTGCTGAAGTTCACTAATTAATAAACTTAATACCATACAGACACTTAATTAATCTTGTTTGCTAATTTGTACAGAAACCAAGGTAGAAACAACATTTGGTGTACGCGCTGGTTATCAGCATAGCTGCAGCGATTGCTCAAACAAAAAACAAACTTGCCAACTATTTTGATAATTAATTGTTTAAGAAAAATCGTCAGTCATTTGGTGATTACAGCTTCTTAAGTGTAGAGATTTGCTGCTTTTCTTCGTCATTAATGACAGTAAATGAAGAGGCTTTGAGTTTTGGACTGTTGGTTGGACAAAAGCAATTTAAAAATGTCGCTTTTTTAAAAACATTTTATAGATTAAATGATTAATTGTGAAAATAATTGGCAGATTAATTGATAATTAACGTAATTATTAGTTGCAATCCTAGTTGGCAGTTTCTAGGCAGAAAGTAACTGTACTGGTTTGGCACATAACCCCCTGTAACACCACAACGTGTCATTTTTCTGCTGCAGTTTTCTACAGATTAATCAAACAAGATGTATGTGCGCTTCAGAGCTGCTGCTATTAACTAACCCTCACTAATTACCACACATCTTGTTTGTTTAAAGCTGAGGTGAGCAGTTTGTTATTGGTGACACTGGGCAAAAGTTTGATAATGACCTTTAATTATAATGTAATTCAAGTGGCCTGAGATTAAAACAAACAAACAAAAAACCTGTCTGCTGCTTCTCCTCTTGCCTCTGTTGCCAGGCTTAAGAAAATCTAACCAGTAACAGGAGACTCTAGCCAAACACAGGTGGGTAGAAGGATATTTGATTGTTCAGTCTCATTCACAAAAGATCAGTATTTGACCACCTGGGAGTGAGACTCAACCATCTTAATCCGTACAAAAACCAAAAAAAGACAGGTCACTGTTTTAAAGGGGGGTGTGTGTGCTGGTTAGCAGTTGCCAGGCAACCAGTGGTAACACCAGGAATTTGGTGGTCCCAGCCAAGAAATAGTCTGAATTATTTCCAGTGTTGTTTTCCTTTTTTTTTTTGCTAGACTAAACAACTGTTTTATTTTTAACATGCAATGATAAGAGGGGTAACAGTCTTTCGATCTAACTCTCGGGCCTGAAAGTGAATATTTCCCACAGTGTCAAACTAGCGGTGTAAAGATCGAGGAGGAGACTCAGAGAAAGAGGAATTTAGACAATCTGAATCCTTCAGCTCACTCCACCACTGCACTGATCCTACTGGTGTCTCTTCACAGCACAGTCTCATCATTATTATTTATGTTCAGGTTTAGAGACAGTCAGACCACCAGCCGCTCTTTTTTCTTCTTTTTTTTTTTTTTTTTTCTTTGTTATGTTTTGAAACAGTGGGGTGGCAGATCCTCAGTTGCCCTCCCCTTCACTCTCCACTTTACTTTTGTGTGACTGGAACAGATTGTTTTGTTGTTGTTTTTTTTTTTGGATTTCATGATACAAGAGAAGCGGTATTTATGTGTCCAGATTTTAACTAATGTTTGTCTGTGTTGTTGTCGTCTTCTTCTGCTACTGTGGAAGGGTGAGCAGGATTCAGAATTCTCAATAAACTTCTATTTTCTTTTCATACTCTTTTGTCCTGAATGATCTTTGAGACAGCTGCAGTTCTGCCCTCCTGCCACAGGGTGTCAGCACTGAGCTTTTTGAAAAGCTTTACTTTTCCAGAGTTAGACATATCTGACACACTGGTTTTAGTGGTTGGATTTAAATCTTAAATATGAAACTAATGTAACCCAGGAGGACCATGAAGCACATCACTGTACCTGAATTCTTGGTGTGTTTGTGTGTGTGTTTTTCAGTGTAGTATGAATGTGTCCTGTGGTGACAAGAGGGAATGATGGTTGTCTGGCTTCTGGGTGTGGTTGCAGTGGCATTTCACATGACTCTGAGTAACAGCATTGGTGGGGAAACATTCACAAACATGCAAAACAAAGAAGCATATGGAAGCCCAGAGATTTCCAGAATTGAGTGAGGTCAGAACTATGGGTATATAGTTATGGGATAAAAAGAAATACGAGTTTAAATAATGGAATTTTGAGTTAGTCATTTATCAGATAAAAAGGAAATTCTCAGGTCAACAGTTGGAATTATTTGTTAAAAAGTCATAATTATTGGACAATAGGGACTTTGACACAAGGATAATTGTTTTATGATGTATGTATGTTGAGCCCTGACCATGTAAATTTCAATTAAAAAAAGTCATAATTATGAGAAAAAAAGTTAAAATTGTTTACTTAATTTAATTTGGACTCTTTCTAATAATGTCTTTTATCAGATATTTCATTTCTAGCTCATAATTATGACTTCAAGTCTTATAATTAAGGCTTTTTATCTCTTATCTATTTTTATAATAACTGTGTCTGATCAGTTTGTCGTCAGCTGATCTCAAATATTACTGGACCGATCAGCCTGTTTTTTTATGTGCTGAAGGACCTCAGTGATTCAGATTTTTTCACAAACCTTAAAAACCTTTCAGGCTTAAGTTTGAAATCTTGTTTCAGCTCAGGACAACATATGTGGAGGTCGTGTTGATGTTGGCAGAACTTTGCAAATCTCAAAATGCTCTCTCCATCTGACAGTTGTGGTGACACTGCAGTAGGTGCTTCACCTTCTGTTGCCTGGCAGGGATCTGCACTTTACCGAGTGCACTCGTCTAGTTTAGACTTTTTGTTATCTCATAATTTTGACAGTTTTTATCTCAAAATTTTGACTGTTTTTATTTTGACTTTTTTCTTATAGTTTCCACTGTTTTTATCTCACAATTTTGACTTTTATCTCATAATTGTGACTCGCCATGGGGATTTTTTTTTTCTTTTAATGGCAGAAACAGGCTTCCATAGCAACGCCATCATAACTGCATTGTCAAGATCATAAGATCTCAGTCAGCCTTGTGTAATTATTCTTTAATTGGCTTTTGGATGTGATTTGTCCTTTTGATAGAAGTAAAAATGGAAATTTCATAAAAACAGATTTAATTTGAAAATATGCCGCCTCTTTATCCAGCCTGAGCCACAGAAACACAGAAAACACCTTGAGACACAAACAGTAAGACACACTATGGTATGGCTTCTTTACATATGACTCATGAAAACTGTTTTCCCCCTCTGCACGGCAGCTGTCTTTGGCAAAATGACTGGCAGGGCTGAGTTGTCTTCATGTGGCCGTTCCCTGTCAGTTTTTCCAGAGGGAGAAGAGAAGGAGGAGGTTCCTTCATGACTCAGGATAACCTCAAACCACAGCCCGGGACCTGCCCTTCTTCTCCTCCACCTCCTCCTCCCCTTATTTCAGCAGCTCCTTTTAACACTGTGAAGAGGAATCCCCTGTTTTTTATAGTCTACGAGTGTCTCATAATGTCCTCACCATCTTCCTCTAATGTTCTGCTGAATAATGAAAGATATCTGTGTGTTTTGGGTTGCAAACAAACCCTCTCTCTGAGTCTGTTTGCAGAGTAATAATCATGTCAGTTCAGCTGCTCATACTGTAGTCATGTGAAACCTCTCCTTTGCCACACCCAGAAGCCATATTGCACCATTTTCCTCTCAGACATTTTTCCTGGGATGCCTCTCTCTACAACGGATACAACTATTAAGGAAATATGGCGGCCGCAGAGCCTAAGACCACACGCAGAAATATGTATTGTTGATAGAAAATATGCCTTTTTAGAGGCTTTACTCTCCACATGTGATGCTCCAGTCTGTGCTGCTGAGGTTGGCAAGAATGCCACAAATTCTGGTGGAGATTCATTAAAGCTTTAACTTGACAAGACAAGTTGAAGCTGATAGATAGTTTCAAGAACTTTGTCTCCTACGGTGTAGAGAAAAAGTTCCTTGTTTTGCTGTCCTACAACACTGAAGCAAAGTAGATTTAATGCTGCTTTTTTTCCAGCACTGATTAACCGAAAAAGACGAGAGAGATTCTTTAAAACCCCCAATTCCACAAAAGTTGGGACATTGTGCAAAACGCAAATCAAAACAGAAGGCAATGGTTTGCAAACCGTTTTCGAAAGATATTTAATGTTCAAACTGATTAACTTTATTTTTTTCTTAAGTATGTGTGCAGCACATTTCAAAATAGTTGGGACAGCAACAAAAGACACTAAAAAACACCTTTTCGGCACATTCAACAGGTGGACAGGTTAATTGGTAACAGGTGACAGTATCATGATATTAAAGGGGCATCCTCGAGAGGCTCAGTTGCTTACAAGTAAGAATGGGGTGAGGTTCGCCACCACAAACTGTGTGGGCAAATAGTGTGACGGTTTAAGAATGTTTCACAATGCAAAATTGCAAGGAATTTAGGGATTTCACCATCTATAATCCAGAATATCCTTAAAATATTCAGAGAATCCAGAGAAATATCTGCCAGCTGAAAACCAACATTTAATGCCTGTGACCTCACAGTTCAGCACCGCATTAAAAACTAAGTAAACCGTCTGTTGCTGCATCTACAAATACAAGTTGATGCGTGGCTTTGTCTCTTTTCTACTGTGCAAAGAGAAAGTGATGCATCAACAACATCCAGAAACACCACCAACTTCTCTGAGGCCTGAGCTCATCTGAGACAAACTGATACGAAGTGGAAAAGTGTGCAGATAATTTTTCAGAAATCATGGATATCCTTACTGTCCTGAAGCTTAAGAGAAAAAGATTGTTACCAGCTTCAAAAGCATCTGTGATGCTATGGGGGTGTGTTAGTGCCCATTGCATCTTGGGTTACTGTCACATCTGTGAAGCCCCCATTAATGCTGAAGGGTACAAACAGGTTTTAGAGCAACATTTGCCGCCATCCAGATGACGTCTCTTCAGAGACAGAGACGTCCCTGCTTGTTGCAGCAAGACAATGTCAAGACATTCTGCATGAGTAACAACATTGTGGCTTCATAGTAAAAGAATTCAGGTACTAGACTGACCTTCCTGCAGTTCAGACCTGTCAAACATTTAAAATGTTTGGTGCATTATGAAGAAATACAACAACAGGGACCTCGGACTGTTGAGCACCTGAAGTCGTACATCAAGCAAGAATGAGAAAGTTAACTGTCAAAACTTCAACAATTAATGTCCTCAGTTCCCAAACACTTACTGAGTGTTGTTAAGAGGAAAGGTGATGGAACACAGTGGTAAACATGCTCTCGTCCAAACTGTTTCGGACGTGTTGCAGGCATCAAATTCAGACTGAGTGCATATTTGTAAAAAGAAAATCAAATAAAGTTAATCAGTTTAAACATTTATATCATCTGTTGGTACTGTATGCAATTGAAAAACATGTTGACTAGGATATAAAAATCAATCCATTCTGTTTTTATTTACATTTTACAGTGTTATTACCACCTTTTTTGTAATTGGTGTTTGTAAGTAAAACACTTGTTTTCAGCAGTTTCACCTCCTCCAGGTCAGTATTTAGTAAACGGACCTTTGGCAGCAGTTAGAGTCTGTGTACACATCTGGACTCGATTGGATTGAGATCTGGACTCTGACTTGGCCGATCCAGGACATTAACATTGTTTTTCTTACGCCGTTCCTTTGTAGCTTTGGTCATATGCTCGGGCTCATTGTCTTGTTGGAAAAAAAAATCTGATTCCAGGTGGCAGATCTCTTGCATCTGCATCAGTTTTCCTCCAGGACTTCTTTGTGTTTCCCCTCATAGTTATTGTGACTGTGCCCTACTTATAATTTTGAATATGCCTTTATTTTCACATTTGATCTTTAGTTTTATTGCAAAATTGGCCTTGATATGAACAGGTCTTTTTCTTGATCAGCTTTTTTAAAAAAAGCCTAATTAAATCTACTTTTTGAAGGCGCTGTATGCTAACATTTAAACTTCCCTGCTTGTGTTCCTCTTCGTCTTCTTTCCCACTGTCGACTTTGCTGTTGTTGCTCTGACTGACAGAACAAGGATTAGTCTGGCTGGTTTCTCCCACACTCCCTCTTTGCAAGTGACGAGAGTTGAGAAACTCATGAGAGGATCTGTGGGCAAAACAATGGAGGCATTTCACCGGGGCCCAAACAGCCTCCCTCTCAGCAAAGTATTTCAAAACGATGACTCTGAAGATGCCATTTCATAACTGTTCCCCCCTCCGGCATGAAAAACCAAACCATGCCCCTTTTTACATGCAGAGATAATCATTAAACGGCTCACATGGAGACAACAGCCACGTCCACCAGCTCAAAACGTCTGTCATTTTGTGACTGATGTGGACAAACAAACTGTGAAACTCTTTGTAATTGCATTTTCATGACTCCACTTGTCAGTCGTTCACTAGAAGCCTTTGTCGTGTCTCTCCAAACATGTTTGCAAACACTCAGAGACACACATGCACACAGAAACATGCTCGGGGACAAACTCTGGGCGAGACCAGGCCTGCCTTTGTGAATAATGTCAGTCATCCAAAGTTTTCCCTTGAAATTAAGTATCGAGAGGTCGATTTATCACAGTTTCTCATTTATTAAACTCAGAATGACTGGAAGGAACTGCAAAAACCTCCCTTCCTCAGTTTGGTCTTAACAACACACAAGAGTGTCTGTATTAACCTTGGCAATTGTTTCTTCTGGCTGTGAGCAGTAACACTTGTTTTACACATTAAAGCTGTTCAAACACATTGTTTTTGTTGACATGCAGTATTTGCAGTAGCGACGAGCTCGGCCTTTTCTAAAGCCTACAAGGTAAATATATAACTGTTAACCCTTTGCAAACTATTTTGAACCAGAGCCACACTTGATATAATCTTGTGTTTCATAGTTTACCTCTGAGGTTCCTCATGCTTCACCTCACAGTTTAAAAGCAAACTAGAACATCTAGTTCAAGGGTGTAGAAATGGGCGTGTTCCTACTAATATCCAGGGAGTCCTTGGTATTGCAGGGATAATTCTCCCGAGCAATAATTCAGATAAAAAGATAAAAATATACCCGTTGATGTCTGTCATTGTCTAGTCAATATTAGGTGGTGAGATTTAATATTGTGACGAAGCACCTGTGCTAATTATAGCAGCAAAACAATACATTTTTTAACTTTTGAAAAATTACCTGGGTTACATAGCTTCTCCTGCACACTTGCATGAGGTTTTTTGCAATCTACAAGCTCAGTAAATGATCCATGCTTCTCCTTATATGATATCAATTGCCAGACTGAACTAAGGTTACACTACTGAGCTCCAGTTGGAAAAAATTATACCAAAGATAATTGTTGGCATACAAAAACTATGTACAAAATATGCAGAAGGCAAAGCGTGCGGATCGAAAATTACAGCTGGAGACACAACAACTTCCAATTTCTTTCAACGTGTAAAGTTGCACAAATGACAGTGAGTCGAGGGTCTGGTGTTAAAATGACATTACATTAAGTGTCCCCCTCATCATTTCTCATAGGCTCAAAATCTTACCAACCGTCATTTTAGCCCATATTATTATTCTTATTTGTTGTTAATTGTGTAACATGTATATTATAAGAAGAGAGTTTTTTGTTGTCTTGCACATTGTGTAGAAAAACAAAGAATCCTGCGCAATGTCCATCAGTCACTTTACTATCAAGTTTTATATAAATAACATCGTACTGCCTCTTTCCCGAAGATAAAAAACATCCATCAGAGGACACTGAGCTCTTTCAGTTGTAAAAATACACAGATTTACATCACAATTAGACCCTCTAAGCACATACACAGAAGAATTCAAGAAAAACACTTAAAGAAAACATGTAAACCAGTGATTAACTTGAGGTCGCAGCCTCTGAGTTTTACACTGTCCCTTTGGCTTTGATGATAAACTTTACACAGGTCAAATCACCTGCATCGTACTGTTCAGGTGATACTATCTGTTACTTGTAAATGTTCTGTGGCTTCCAATGTGCACTAAGTCGACGCCTCGGGGGGAAAACCTGCACATGATTTGAATGAAATCTGAGAACTGAAATGAAGCCATATCAGCTATCAGCTTCTCGTTATTGCCTCCAGAGAGCTCACACATGCTTGTTTGGCAGGTGGAGTAAAATATCACTCTGAATGTTTAGCAGTTTGCACAACAGTAGACTGTTTTTGTGTTTATGCATAACAGACCTTTTACAGTATGTTCTGTAGTGGTTAATTTATAACATTAGTGAGATGGTTTTGTGCCTCAGCAGTCGTTCACAGTCGACACCAACAGGAAACACAGAGGACAGATCCTCCTCTGAGACAGGTGTGGACAAAACCACTTTACATTTGAATCCCAAATATTGGTCATGTTTTTTTTTCTGTGCAAATCAAGCAGCTGCTGCAATGCCTCGTTTCTTTAAAATTCCCTTTGTCTCCTCTTATTTAAACTTGCCTTTAAAGGGACAGTT
This sequence comes from Lutjanus campechanus, assembly GCA_027495735.1. NCBI lineage: Eukaryota > Metazoa > Chordata > Actinopteri > Lutjaniformes > Lutjanidae > Lutjanus > Lutjanus campechanus. The sequence continues at coordinate 59,115 of JAJHUR010138695.1, forward strand.
CACCCTACAATCAGCAATACTTATTTTTTCCACTTACCTGAACTATCCATCTAGATTGTTTTGATGTAAGTTGCCAAGTTTTGGAGATGTTTCTGCTTTCTCTCAAATCGATGACACTGGTGCTCAAAGTGCCTAAAAATATGGAACTACTATTTTAAAAATAGGAACTATTTTTTTCCCCTACGAAACTACACCCACCAACTGCATCACCGTGCATCATGGAGGAGAGGCTCAGTGTAACCATTAATGGTATCCTCTTTGGCTGAGCTGTAACATTTAGTTTTTCAAATAAAAATATAACAACAGACATCTCAGACGTCTTCTGAGCACACAAAAGGTTTATTTCTCTAAAATTTTGTTCACAAATTTGTTAAAATCTGTGTTAATGAGCACTTCTTTGCCAAGATAATCCATCCACCTGACAGGTGTGGCATATTGAGATGCTGATTAAACAGCATGACCATTGCACAGCTTTACCTTGCACTGGTCATAACATTTTTTTTTTCAGAGGCAGAGTAGGGTGGGTCATGACTATCCCTCCTGGGCACAAAGAAAAAAAGGTGTGTTTTGTTGATTCATAAATAACTCAAAGACAAGTATTATTATACAAGTTTCACAGAAAAATTGATTTCCCACCAGATATGAGATACAGTAAAACGCACTAATCCTTATAAAGTCACATTAAGTCCCACAGAAACACAACAAAATCGGTGTATATTACCAGAATAGTGAAAGAAGTATTTAGCTCCTAAAAACCCTGCTGTCAGCCTCAAGAGGTATTATGAGCAAAATGTACTTGAAATATCAGAAAGAAATGTATTCATTCTGCAGAAAAATTGCCCCAACTATTATTCTTATTCTGATTCTTATTCTTCTTATTATTATTATGTAAAATCTTAAAAATAATGACAAACTAGCTGTCAAATGGATGTAGGGGAGTAAAACTAACAATATTGGCCTGAAATGTAGTAAAAATATAAAGTGGCTTAAATTGGAAATACTCAACAAAAGTACAGATACCTAAAGTGCACTTTAACTTGAATAAAGTTACTTTTAAAGTGGCTTAAAAGGACATTTAAGTGATTTTTGAGCACGCTGTAAATCCATAACACAATATCACAATAAAATCACTTAGCACCACCCCATTCCCTGTTGCCCAGCTTTCTCACATTTCAGCTCCCTGTTGGGGTTTATCATCCCCCTACCTGTGATTGGGAGTCACACAGGTGGGAGAACCTGAAGACAAAAAAAAAAAACTGGGTGGACGTCCCAGCAGACCTCCTCTGATTGGATAACGGTGACGTTTGGATGGGAGGTGGAAGATTATAAATGCTGCGATGGCGGAAAAAAAACAAAAACTTCGTCGTTTGATCAGAAGTATAACGGTCTCATCGTCCTCACAGGCAGGCAGCTTGTCCTCTAAGTCGACTTTATAAACTTATTCCTGTCTTCAAGATGAACAGAATTATCCTCTCGATTTTTGCAGTCGGATTCTGCTTTGCACTCGGTAAGAAAGTACTTATTTATTTTTAAATGCACGTTTATTCTCACTATTTTAACGCGGTTCGTGTGTAACTAAACCTTAAAGCAGAATTCATTTAAAACTGACGCTCATATTGTGGAAAGAGCCTTTAAATAGTTCAACCCGACAAAAAAAATCTACGTTTTTCTACATGAAGTTTGGTGTGTTTGTGTTTTATTGGGGTTAAAAATATCTTAGCACTGTCTGCAAAAGTGGAATTTATTTTTTTTTTCTTTTCTCCATGTTTTAGATGATTAGATTATGTTAGATTTCTAGATTTTTCTTCTACATGGAGTATTTTTGTTTTCCATGAGCTCATTTAGGAGAAAAAGGGTCTTTGACGTGTTTTTTTCCTGGCAACACGGATCAGATCCTGTCAAACACGTTTTGTTGGAGTAAAAACAAATATTTTACTTTCTTTGGTGGGATTTGGAAAGTGTGCACCATGTTTCTTTCTTCTTTTTTTTTAAGTTTAGGGTGTGCTCAGTGTTGGAGGGTGCAGAGCTTGGGGCTGTTTGACTGGGTGTGTTCATACCAGTGGTGTGTTCACATCACTTTAGGGGCCGGGGGCCCAAACAAGATGTGGGCATCGTTTTTATCTCACTATCTACCCAGTGATGCACCAGTAAATAAAAATCGAAAGGCAGCCTACCACCGGTTCTTTAGCACAAACTTTGCATGAACTGGCGACACTATTTCAGATCGGATTTGTGTTTTGGTTATTGTCATATCTATCTCATCTTTTCCTGGTTCCTGATTTTGGTTAAGCTTATAAAACACTGTGAACTCATTTGACTGTCAGATGAGATAATGGACAGTGAGGCTCTTTGACATCACCTGTTTGGTTTTCAAACACATGCAAAATGAAATAGTTAAGAGTAATGGAAAAAAAAAGTTGAAATAGTTAACTAAAGGTAATCGATGAACAGTTAGCTAAAAAATTGAGAACAAACAGTTAGCTAAAAGTAATAGGCCTAGATAAACATTTGAGTTAGATAGCTAAAAGTAATTAATGAACAGTTGAAACGGTTAGCTAATAGTAACAGACAAACAGTTGAAACAGTTAGCTAAAAGTAAAGAATGAACAGTTGAAACAGTTAGCTAAAAATATTGGACAGACAGTTGAAACGGTTAGCTAAAAGTAATTAATGAACAGTTGAAACAGTTAGCTAAAAGTAAAGAATGAACAGTTGAAACAGTTAGCTAAAAGTAATTAATGAACAGTTGAAACGGTTAACTAAAAGTAACAGACAAACAGTTGAAACAGTTAGCTAAAAGTAATTAATGAACAGTTGAAACAGTTAGCTAAAAATATTGGACAGACAGTTGAAACAGTTAGCTAAAAGTAACAGACAAACAGTTGAAACAGTTAGCTAAAAGTAATTAATGAACAGTTGAAACAGTAAGCTAAAAGTAATTAATGAACAGTTGAAACAGTTAGCTAAAAGTAAAGAATGAACAGTTGAAACAGTTAGCTAAAAGTAAAGAATGAACAGTCATGATTAGTCAAATGACAAACTGAACTATTTTAATAATTTTAGTCATTTGTTGTTGTTTTTTTAGGTAAATATGCCAAATATTCTCAGATTTCACTTTATCAGTTCTAAGGATTTGCTGTTTTTCTTCATTATGTTTGACAGTAGAAATTTGACGACACCACCTTGGATTCTGTGAATTTACAATTGGTATTTTAAATCGATGAATTGAGGAAATAATGGACAGATTTATTGCTATTCCCTTCTTCAGATTCATCAGAACACACATTCCCACAGACGAAACGGCTGCAGAGTTTTGCTGTGTTTACCCTCTATGCACATCCCAGGCTTTACTCTAATGCTGTTATTACAGGTTGGGGTGAGGCAGCCTGTTTGTGGTACGAAGATGTTCTTATTAGTTTTCCTTTTTTTTTTTTCCCGAGACCTTATTAAAAGACTGAATCATGTCCCAACCTGCCAGCCATTGCTTGAGAAATTCCTCACCCTGTAACAGTTTGAGGCTTTGCCCAATCTCAAATTCCACTTCTACACAGGGTCTGCACACTGGGTGAACTATGAGGGCCATTTGTCCTTTTACTATTGTGTTTTGAGACTATTATTCTCCATTTTTTGTCCCCTGGATTCCCTCAGCGCTGCTGTTTCGGTCTCCTGTTTCAAACCACACCCTCCTAGTGTGAACCGTTCTCCTGTCCTTGCTGCTGTTTTATACTCTCAGGTGATAAGTTTGACTTTAGACCTGTTAATCCTTTAATTAAACAGTTGTTTGTGACACAAGAGCGATTCATAAAACATCAGACGATTATATACTACAGTTTCACATCTCCCTGTACAAATGACTAGGAGGGATGGATTTGTATGTGTGTGTGTGTGTGTGTGTGTGTGTGTCCTCTGGGGAAAAGCAGAAGATTTCAGATGGTGGTCTGATTGGTTTTTGAAGTCAACATGTTACAGGCTACTACTGTGAGGTTTCCCCACGCACCAGCTGTCAGAAAAATAGACAAAAATACTCACCTCTGTAATCCAGATGTCAGTAAATTCCTTAAGTTGGGAGGAGAACGTCCAGAGAGGCTGTTGACTGAGAAAGATAATAAAATGGATGCCCTGAGATACTTTAACATGTTGATTTTTACTTGGTTCAATAAATTAAATCATCTAATAAGAATGTCATTGGAATAAAAACGTAGAAGTGTTGGCTGTCCATGTTTGCAATTGCAACAAAGGAAACAATGACTGAGTGTGCAAATAAAAAGAGATTAATAAAATAAAAATACAGTAGAATCACTAGCTTTGAGTTTACCTCACCGATAATAACCTCACAATTTACACAAGCAAATTAACGTACAGGTGTAAAATATAAAATTTGACTTTTCCATAATAAAAAAACGGTCCTGCCACAGTCTTATGGAGAAAGTTATTCTGTCTATAACAAAAATATCGTAAACTATGTCAATCCAGTCATCAGCTGAAGGTATTTCTAACCAGTAACATTTCTCCCTGCAGGACTTAAAATCAGAAACTGACACGAGAACTGATGTTTCCTAAATGTAAGTCTGCTGAGGGAACAAAATCATACAGGAATTAAGTGGAATCATCGAATCTTTTTTAAATCAACTTAACGTACAAGTTTTATTTATTCAAGTTAATTGGATCTTCAGAACAATTCAGAACTTATAAACATGAGTTTTTCTCGCTTGAAATCTTTTGACTTGAAATGAAAAGTTGAATGAATGTACTGCACAGACTTCAGTCAACTCAATAAATGACTAAATTTCTAAAGAGATGAACATTTCCCAGCATGCATTGTGTGAAAGTTAAACTCCTCTCAGACCCTCCTTCTTCAGTGTGACTGAAGAGTTGTTGGTTCAACTTAACATCTTGAGCTTATTGAACAGGTTTTCTCAAGTACAGCTGAATTAATATCAAGTTTATTTCTTTTGATCCATTACAAAATAACCTCAACTTGTCCTTTCAAATTCAGTCAACTTAAAAGTTTTAAGGCAGCCCAGAAACTAACTTTTCTAAGTTAAAACAAATAATTTTATAGTGATTGCTGATGTCAGTATCATGGTATGAAAATTTTAACATTTAAGTTTCATAATATTAGAATATTTTGTGAAATTATGATGAAATTATAACAAATTATGCATTCAACCCCTGAAAAACCTTATAACCATGTTTTCTGAGACGTTTTTTTTGTAAAAATCCTCATATGGCTGCAACCCTAAATGCAGGGCACTCGTCTCCAGCTTCTTATCCCTTAGTTTTTCTCTCTCAAACATGTTTTAAGATGGGTTTTATTAACCTATTTAAGAGAATTTAGAAGGAGACAGAAATGATCTCTCATCAGGCTGCTCCTCCCATCAGTCTGGCTGCTCACATCCTTCAAGGATGTCGGTGTTGTGAGCCACAATCCACTTTACATCCCAGTGCAAACCAAGAGTATTTACACACCACAGCCGACCCGCCCGTGTGTGTGTGTGTGTTTATCTTCACCTTTAGTGAGGATGTAGTGTGTGAGGAAGATAGTCAGAGGAAGCTTTGATCGCTGTCCTTTGCATATTTACCTTCATAATGCTTTTCATAAACTTGTTTGCATGTTCATCTCACGACATGGGCGTCTTGTTTCAACTTTCCGTGCACAGTGGGTTTGGTGTTGCAGCACATGACTCGCATTGTGAGTTTAATTTCGGCTTGTTTTTCTTCCCAGTTGTTCCCCACAGTGAGCCGAGGCACAGTCACCGTAATGCAAATCTTTCAAAAACCTGACTTTGCGTCGGTGAGGTGATGTTCAGCTGTTTCTTTTGGTCAGCATGGACACACTCTCAGCTGAGTTAATGACAAAATGTTGACACTGGAAACAACACTTGTTTTTAGTAGAAACAAACTATTTTAAGACCTTTTGCAGCAAGGATGCCCTCAGGTGGAAATTCTGGGTACTGACTCCTCCCAAAGTGCTGTTTACGGTGAAGATACCACACCCAAGATGCCACAATCAGTCCCATCAGAGCTGCTGTTTCTTAGTTTTATTATTTGTTCCCTGTTATTATATCAAACAAGGTTTTAGTCTTTGTTGTCTTTTTTCTTTATTATTATTTCTCTCCCCAGCCTTTGTTTTGGGCTCCTCACTGTGTTCTTGTTATAAAACTGAAGATCTGATGCTCTGTGATCTGTAGTTGTAGTGACTGAGCAGCAGAGGGCAGTAAAGGTCTGACTCTGCACATTAAGGATTATTAGTAATGTGCCACACCTTAGAGCTCAGGCGCAGGTTTCTTGCTTTTACTCTTGCTCAATATTAGGCAGAATAACTCTCTGCAGTATTCAAATATCATCCTCAAATGATAAATGTTTACTAAAGTATAGTGATTGTGTAACTTAACTAGTGCACCTCTTAATTTGTTCTGTTATTTCTACATATTACATTTACAACCTGTAAATCCTTTTCATTACACTTAACAGTCCTAGAGAGCCAAATGCACAATAACATATAAGGTAAAACAATGTTTTTTTTAAAAACAGACACGTAGCAAAACAGATGCATTTAATCCCTGAGAAGTATATAATCAAAATAAACAATCAAAAAAGTAGTTATTCCTGTGTAGATAATACATTTACTGCTCACAAAGGCAGAGTGAAGTATCTGCATTTTAAGGTTTATGTGTGCAGCACATATCAAAACCTGAATTACACAGTGCTTTACACATAAAAACAATGAAATACACAATAATATATGAATAAAGAGGCAGGCATGAGGAATAAAAGAGGTACGAGTCTTAAAAACTATGGATGATTAAAAACCATAAATAAAACACCGCATGATAAAATGTAAAAACAAAAGATGAACTAAAACTTTAAATGAAGCGGTGTCAAGAATAAAGTACAGCGATGATAAGAAAGCCCTTTGATAAAAAAAAAATATTGTTCTTCAATAAAATAATCAATTTATAGGCAAAAAATAAAAGCAGTGCAACAAATCTTTGTTACCCTGAAAACTGTCCAATAATATTGGACTTTTTACTCCCCTTTTATTTGTTTGACAACTATAGTTGCTTATCACTTAACGGATTAAGAGTTTATTTACAAAATATGTGACCGTCGTGTGAATTAAAACAGACTGAACAACCCAAAATAATATTAAAATACTCACTACTAGATAGATACAGTAGGTGGGTGTAGCTTCACCTGAGCCTGAGAGCTTTCACTGAGAGAACTCCACCCACTACATCATTTCAAAAAAATGCGTAAGTGAGTTTGGGCTGTGGAGCATCTGAGGAGGGGTTTGGTGTGGGGTTGGCAGGGCGGATGTGTGAGGCAGGTAGGAGTTGCTCAGTGAGGAGGACCAACCACCTTTGACCAGAGGGCGTTAACCTTTATTTGTTTTTTTTAAATGAATCTGTCTAAGAATTTCATGATGTAGATAAATTC